>JADBJO010026577.1:0-22362 GCA_016801955.1 Conus betulinus | reverse complement strand
GTGTGTTACACCCACCCAGTCAAAACAAGAATGGATAGATGGTAAGGTTATTCACTTTGTGTGTATGTCAAACACAGTAAAGGAGATTAGGCCATTTTGTGTTGACTTCGGTTAGCACTAGAAACATGTAACGGTGCAGTTCATACATATATGAGATATCTGGCTCTTTCATCACATACAATATTGACTGGGTTTTAGTGATACACCTGTTGTTCAATACAGTCAAAGGACTTTTTCACATCGTCTGGCACTGGTTTCCAGGCGCGACGATTTAGCCCCACATAGTAGCAGAGAGAGAGAGAGAGAGAGAGAGAGAGAGAGAGAGAGAGAGAGAGAGAGAGAGAGAGAGCACTTATAACAGGTGTAGATTATCAGATTTGTCCTTTTCTGAAACAAGCAAAATGCGACAAGCCATGAAAACATGACTTCAAAATCTTTTCGTCAAATTGTTAATATGACTGACTACATTACAATTCAAACTAGTCTTCCCAACGAACGCTTAAACTCTGGGCAAAACTTGTCACTTGGAGATGGTTGTATCCATATCGTCTTCGATAAGCTGGAGTTCTTGCCATGGGACAACCCTGACAATATTATCAGCGCGGACGTGGAAACCATTGTGCGTCGAATCAATAACAACTTGCTTGTGCTGCTGTTTCTGATTGACGGACCGGCCAACGCCATCAACATGGCGGTGTTTTTCAAAACAGGGTTTGAAAGATCATGTCCACCTGTGTCTCTTTGCCCTGGCTGTCGCTGATGAACTGCATTTGATCACAACCATGATGAGTTACGGCGAACAGTTGCACGTGCAGTTTACCTCTAAAGAAAGGTTCGGTCCCACCATGATGTATTTAGCCAATAAGAATCTGCTAGTGTTTTTCGCCAACATGTACGTTTCGCCTGTGCTGTCTGCATGATCGCCATGGAGAGGTGTCTCTGCATCCTCAATCCACTCAAATTTCAGAACCTTGTGCGCATGAGAACGATGTTGGCCATCAATATCGTGGTCAGTGTAGTATTCTTTGGGCTTTTCTTATCGTAGTCTACCACTATCGTATCCAGTGCGTCTATGATCCAGTTTCTAAAACCACCGAAATGACGATTGTTTATAGGGAGTTCTACAAAGCCCACAAAGCGTTGATCAACCATTTTGACAGTTTTGTGTTTGGGGTGGACCGCACGGGATAGTCATTATTGTCGTGCTGACTACAATGATAATAACAAGCGTCAAACTACGTCACGCTCGTGAGGGTCCGGAACATCGCCATCCCTTTCACGAAGCGAAATGGCGCTGACTAAGGTGCTGGTGGCTAACTCCATTTTGTTCATCGTCTGCGTGTCTCCCGAAGCCATGTTTCGTTTCAGCTGGCTCGTTTTCCCTGAGTTGAAATCTGAATGGCGTCATCATACCTTCTTCCTCTCTGGTCTGTGGTTCAGGGGGATATTCTGTACGTTAACGCCACACTCAATATCTTTTGTATTACACTAAGGGGTCTCGCTACAGAAAGACGTTCTGGTCATTGTTCAGGTCAAAGCCATGGCAAGGAAAAGAATGAGTGAAAGTTCCTGCTTTCTGACAAGATTGCACATGTTCTACAGAGATACAAGACTGTCGAATGTAAACAGAATTTCCATGCAAAATTTGAAAGATTTATAATCCCTTGGAAGTACGAACAATTAGCCAGTAACGTAACTATACAGATTATACTTAGTTTTGTTCATTTTAATCCCTTGATGTATGGTTTTCTCATCTCATTACGGTTACAAAAAATATGAACAGACATGGGCAGATTGGTTTCCTTGCAAGCAATCACTTAGACACCTAGTCATTCGCGATGCCACAGCTCTTATACTTACTTACTTCACTTAGGCCCATAGTCAAGAGTGAGTATAGTCATCGACAACACTCCGCCATCGCACTCGGTTCTGAGCTGCTCGCTGAATGCCTGTCCAGTTGGTCCCCTGTCTCTTTATCTCTGCCTCAGAGTCTCGCCCCAGCTGCTGCGAGGTCGGCCTCTCTTTCTTTTCCCCCTGCGGGTTCCATGTCAGGGCTTGGAGTGTAGTGCTGGATGCTGGCTTCCTGAGAGTGCGTCCAATCCAGCCCCACTTCCTCCACAGAATCTGCTTAGCCACTGGTTCGTGTCCTGCTTGCTTCCAAAAAGTGCTTATAACTTACAGATGTATTTTGGGGAGCAAAAGTCTTCGATTACATTCGATTCTTTTCCAGATTATTAGAATCAAAAGCCATTTAAAAATTTATATTCTGCAACATTACAAGCACTACGAACATTTTTACTTTGTGTCAGTATTGAAAAATGATTACGGATCATCTAATGATCAGAGAATAACTCCAATTTATCTGTTCAAAAAACAAAATGTCTGATCTTCACGAAGGATGTAAGATAGTCCTGTAGTATGAAGTATTCATTAGAATTATTCATGTTTAGTATGACTGCACAGGGTCATCATTCTTCGAAAAGTACGAAATATTTTTTTTTCCACTCACAAATTTTTTTAAATCTGCATATAGCAGTTTAACAACAAATAAGCTACTTTCTGTTATTCTAAATTCGGGTAAAAAAACACGCTACTTTAGCAGGCAGAATCTGGACTTTCATTAGTTCTCATGATCTTTAGATCACATAGTGCTTGCTTTACTGTAATATCTCCCGCTGGTTCAGTTAAAGGATGTCCTTACACGATTCAAAGTGCAGAGTATTATTTTTGTTCCTCTTTCAGGGCAGGACTCATTTCACTGTGAAATGCCAACACTTAGGTCTGGCGTCGTCAGATGGGTTAAAGTGTGACTAGCACCATCAGATCTGAAAGTGAATCCCACTTTTGTACATGAATGCATGATATGCATTACTACCTTGTTAGCAACCAGGACACTGATGAAAACATTATTTAAGCGACACAGACAGTGAGAGAGAGAGAGAGAGAGAGAGGAGAGAGAGAGAGAGAGAGAGAGAGGAGAGAGGAGGAGAGAGAGAGAGAGAGAGAGAGAGAGAGAGAGAGAGAGAGAAGTAATTGGAAAGGGAGTGATGGATGACTGTATGAAACAGAAATGGAAGATGATAGCAGTCATGATGATACAAAAAAAATAGAAAAGGACAAATGTTTTTCTTTTTAAAACATGTTACCTTACAATTTTGTAGCTGGTTCTTCAGATGCAGAACATATATTTCTCCATAAATAGGTAAAATCTAAAAATGAAAAATTGTTTTTATCAACATTTTCCTTAGCAGTTTGTAACTGATCTGTTAGATGTAGGACAATTATGTCTCCTGTTTACCCTTAACACACAATAAGGCCCAACCTGGAACCTGCAATCTGAACTCTCAGACAACCACATTATCTATGCAACACATATCTAAAGAGATGTAAGGGTGTCCTTCGATTGAGTGGTTACTGTACAAATTATTTCCCTTGCAATGGCAGACAGACAGACAGACAGACAAGCGGACAAGCAGACAGACAAACAGACAGACAGAGACAAATGACGTCACATATGAGGAGAGAGACAGACTGACAGACAATACAGAGAGAGAGAGAGAGAGAGAGAGAGAGAGAGAGAGAGAGAGAGAGAGAGAGAGAGAGAATAGAATACAAAGATTTATTGGGATTAAAGCCATAGCCTATTATGAAGGGGTGGGTATCCATAATATACATAATATCGACTGTCATCATGAACAAATGAACAGAGAAAACAAGTATGTATAATTATATCATTCAATATCACGAATACAAGTATATAGTCTTTTGTACTTCTTGAATGTACTTATCAAGAGTAAAAATAATGTGTTCATTTCTTGACGCTAGGAATAAAATCATTCTGAAAGTACAAGGGTCAGAATAATACTTTGGCTTTATCCATTTTACTCTCAGGTAATGAAAAAGCAGGACAGCAAAAAACAGAAATGAATTTCATCTTCTTGGCCAGATTCCATACGCATAATGTCAGTTCGCTTTTACTAACAGTACGGTGCCTGAAACGATGACAAGCAATATCAGAAACATCAAAAAGCTAAACTTGCTTAATGCGCTAATCTATCCATTCGTTTTCGTTTTGATGCATGGCTCTATCATAATTTTTAGTTGTTTTAAAGAGTCTGTATTGCGCAAACCTGTCACTACTATAAATATGATCATGCCAGTCCTGCCATCTGCCGTCAATTGTTCTTGTTTAAAACATTAAAAAAAACAAACTGCGATATTTTCAACTCCCTGGTTGTCCCAAAACATAAGCAAAGCCATTTGAATTAAAGTATTGACGAACATTGGTAGCCCATGTCTTACAATCCAGATGTCGCAATATCTTATTTCGCAATATCTTATAAGCTTTTCCCCAAAAGCTGAAATTCTACAAGAAGAAGTTTTGGTATCCCCCCTGAGGCTCTTAATACTTACTGTTCCACTATTCTATCGAGAGTGGACAAAACTTAAACAAAGAACAACGTGTTGACTTGAGAGAACTGAAAAAAAACCCTGCGAATACCAGGGTCCTACGAATATCACCAGCAGATAAAGGTGGAGCAATTGTGGTGCAAGATTTCAATAAATATGTAGAGGAAGCACACAAACAGCTTCACAACACAACTCACTAAGAGCATCTGACGGCTGATCCCACAACAGATATTGCATCAAAATCAAACCACCTAATTGAAAAGCTGCACTCAAAGGACCATATCGACGACGACTGCAACAGGTAGGGTGTGCTGGAGCCTGAGAAAACTAAGACACCTTATCTTTACTATCTTCCTAAAGTCCACAAAGATTTACATAACCCCCCCTGGACGTCCAATTGTGTCAAGAGTTAATGGACCAACTGAACGTCTCTCAAAGCTAGTGGACCATTGGCTCCAGCCTCTTGTACAAAACCTGACGTCCTACATTAAAGACACAACTCACTTCCTGAACATCTTGGAAGAATGGAAAATCACTCAACAGTCTCTGGCGAGTGAAGTATTGATCCTCAGTGTTGATGTGGTTGGGTTGTACACAAATATACCTCATCATGAAGTGGTGATTTCCCTGAAAGAAATCATCGCCAGTTTTGGTCATCATTTGAAAAGAGGCCCCTCTGTTCCATTACTACTTGAGATCGTTGAACACATCCTTCAAAACAAACGTGTTTGATTTTGATGGTGAGCTGTTCCAACAAGTCCATGGCACGGCAAAGGGGACCCCAATGGCTCCCTCCACTGCAAACATTTTCATGGCATGGTTAGAACAACGGCTACTGGCAACTTCACCCTGGCATGTACATCCAAGATTCTGGCGTCGTTTCGTTGATGACATTGTCATGCTCTGGTTCCATGGGGAAAGCCAGCTGCTTTTGTTCCTCGACTGGATAAACAACCAGCATGCGACGATAAAGTTTACAGCCAACTATGGTAGAACCAACATCCCTTTCCTGGACGTCAATATGAGCATCAATGGAGATACAGTCACCACAGACCTTCACACTAAATCCACAGATGCTTGCATGTACCTAATCTTCAACTCCTACCACCCTAGACGCTGTCTGAGAGACATCCCCTACGGACAGGCTATCCGCCTGCGAAGAATCTGTTGTAAAGATGTGTTTCAGAAACGATGCATAGAGCTGAGAACCCACCTACATAACCGTGGCTATCCATTAGCTCTGGTGTACTCTGCCATCAACAAGGCACAGACACTTCCCAGGAAGGATGCACTCCAGTACCAATGGAGGAGCCATCAGTCAGACAGGGTGCCATTTGTTATCCACCATAATTCTTCCAACCCTCCTCTGGCCTTTTGGCTGAAGGAAAAAGTGACGGAGCTCCACAGAAGTAGACGCATGAATGAAGAGAGCCGTGCCCAAACCTCCAATTGTTGGTGAGCGTAACTGTCGCAATCTGAGGAACCTTCTGATCCCAACAAAACACTAGCAGTGCAACATCAAGCGTCGGCTACAGATTCTTTGGTACCAGGCTGCTTCACATGCACAGCGAAATGATGTGTTCTGTGCAAGGAACACCTGGAGGAAACGACTTCCTTCAAGAGTGTTCTCACGGGTCATCAGTTCCAAATAAGGGACTCAGCTACGTGTAAAAGCACCAACCTAGTGTACCTGATCAACTGTGGACATTGCCAGGATGTCCAGTATGTTGGTGAGATGGAAAACACCCTACAAACACGCTTCAGTGGTCATCGCTCTGATATCATCAGGAAGCAAGATACACTCGTGGCACGCCATTTGTGTGGACCTGGACACCAGCTGTCAGATTTGAAATGTTGTGTAACTGAACTCATAAGGTCCACAGATGCGCAGAAACGAAAAGATAGAGAGAGGATGTGGAGACACAAGTTGAAGACCAACTACCCATTTGGTTTCAGTGTGTGGGATTAGTTGGTTTCACATGAACAATCTGCCCTGGGAACTTTTCCCTTATTGAATCAAGACTTCACCCAGGCATCACTATTCATCATACAGCAATGAGGGGGGTTGGGGTGGGAGGGGGGTTAATGACGTAAAAAACGCACATTACGTCAACTAGTTTTGACGCCGACTTCCATGGTCAGAAGAGAAGGTTTGCAAAAACCGAAAGGGCTTCTGCAAAATGCCGTGGGTGTTTGTTTGTTTGTTTGTTTTTTTTTTAATTAAACTTTAAAGGGTATTTTGATTTTCCTATTCTCGTTATTTTCAGCTAGTATTTATTACATTTCAAAAACGAAATAGCATGAATCAGATATTGTCCAAGATCACTAAAAATCTAATCCATTCGGTGTACGATTGTCTACATGTGATTTGTTTTTTCATACCATACAGATGCACATCTTCTATTTTAACGCTTTTTCTCAAGTGCACAAATTCCCGCAACATATCGTAAAATTGGCTGCACCTGAGAGTCAAATAGCTTTAAGAAAACTGGAAATGCGTTACACAATCCAGTTTATATAAAACATGAAGCATAACTGTGATTGCTCTCTTTACTCTCTTTGCAATATCTTAATATATAAAAGTGATACTTAATCGGGTTGTTAAATAAAATTGGAGGTACTTATATTTGTTGACTATAACAATAACAATATTTGCCCCCATGTGATCTTCCCTCATGTTCGTGCCAAATACACACCTTTACGAAAACGATAGTATGGGTCTTATTCATATTTACTTTTAATTCTAATCTGGTTACAGCAAAATACAAGCTATTCAACTGCCTTTGAAGAGCAACGACAGTGGTAGACAATAAGATTATATTGTCACCAAAACGCGAGACAAAAAACTCCAAAAGTCACGGATTATACAACGGCTTCCATTTGGAATAATTTTTCAAAGCTAATTCATTTATGAACAAAGAAAACAAAACTGGACTGGAAACATTCCCTTGCTTAACTGCTCTGGTGCACATGACAAAATTTGATGTTGCTCCAGATCCGATCTTAGCTTTCACCTCACAATGCATACTCTTTACACAACAATACAGTTTGCCCTTAATTCCATTTTTAATAGATAAATCCTAGAATTACACAAAAAGTTAAACATTTACATGAAAAGCTTACGACAGACTCAGCAGAATTCTTGAAAACTCCCTTATGATACCATTAGGTCGGGCACGTTTATCATGTTTCAATTTCTTAATAGCTGGTAATATATATTTCTCTGGAAACTGGTCTATCATATGTATTTTCTTCACTCTTTATCGCCTCATTGATCACTGTGGACTCTTGTTCACCCTTTTCTAGCAAATTCTTAACATGTAAGAACCAGTCTTGCACTGGAATGCTATTTACAGGATGTGATTTCTTTCTTGAGATCTTGTATATAGCATTCCAGAATTCCATTACAGCGCGAAGTGTCGCAGTCACATGATTTTTTGCAAACCGCATGAAAGGTGGTTGGTGCCCCTATGAAATATCTCGATGCTTCACAAATCAGTAATTCTCTGGGAGAGGTCGCCAGGTTCTGTCATGACAGCGGTAGTACGAGGGGAGGAACCCCAAGATTAGTTGCAATTCGCAGTGAATCCAGAAGATAGCACACATATGATTTGATTTTTGTGTGCAATCTTTTTGAAGAGGTGAAAGTATCTGGCAGTGCAGTCTCTCTCTCTCTCTCTCTCTCTCTCTCTCTCTCTCTCTCTCTGCCTGTCTGTCTGCTGACTGTCTCTGACTTTCTCTGTGTCTGTCTGTCTCTGTCTCTGACTCTCTCTCTGTGTCTGTGTCTGCCTGTCTGTCTGTCTGTCTGTCTGTGTCTCTCTCTCCCTTTCTCTCTTCTCTCTCTCCCTCTCTTCCCATTCTCTCTCTCTCTCTCTCTCTCTCTCTCTCTCTCTCTCTCTCTCTGATCTCATTTCCTCATTTCTACTCCCATCCATTCTCCTCCTCTCTCTCTCTCTGTCTCTCTCTGTCTCTCTCTCTCTCTCTCTCTCTCTCTCTCTCTCTCTCTCTCTCTCTCTCTCTCTCTCTCTCTCTCTCTCTCTCGCCCCCTCCCTCTCTCTCACCGGTGTACAGAGAAAATTCTTGTCCAAACTAAAAGCACACGAATTCCAAAGGAAATATGCATCCATATTGATTGCCTGACTGACGAAAAAGAGTCATCTCCTTATGACACGGATCAAGATTTGTCACAACCTGTAACAAAGAGTGGGAGCGCCAAGCGTGGGGGATGCCCGCCACATTTTGTCACATTTGTCACATGTAATGGTGGGCTGCTGTCTACAGACATCATTGCTGGCCACTGTTTCGCATTTATACAGAGCTGATCAGATTTTTCACTTGTGCCTGGTTACTCACCGCATTGAATCACTTTAAAACAACCAAAACAGACACCCCCCAGACATTAAAATACTACGTCCTGTACCTAAGGAAAGAACACCAAACAAAAACAAACAAACAAAACGAAAACCCACAGACATGAACACTCTGTTAAGATCATGAAAGGAATTTTGAACACAAAAATAAACAATACCCTAAAAAACTGAAAAGTGGGAAGATAAAAGACATACCTTACATTGCCTAGTTGTAAGAAAGGATGTAAATTGCATATAAAAATTACATAATTGAGTGGACATGCTATCAATGGGTGAACTATCTCCAAACACAGGCATGACTATTCCAGGAAGAGGAACATAAAGATACTGAATGCAAAGTTAAATCAAAGTAGTCTTCAACTGAGATGTTAGGAATATAAAACTCATGGTCTATGCAGGCCAGTAATCAGAGGTACAGGTCCATACATATAACTAAAAAAAGAAATATTCCAAAGTTCCAGCAGTTTGACCCATGCACTAGCCTGACTGGGTTGTTGAATGATTGTACAACATGCAAAACAAAAATGATAATGAATGCACACCAGCATGCCTTCAATTTCCGTGAGGAAAATGGAGCAAAATATTGTTTGTCTGTCAGCAAGGTAAGCTTATGCGAATGTTACTGAACCAGCTTCGAGAGAAGTTGCACAATTGGCAAGAATACGGAATGGCCCATGGGTGAAACTTGGGACAGGGTTGGTTTGATCAATAATGCAGGGTGCCAAAACTAAGCTACGTAAAATATTCAGAACTTTTTTTAAAAAGTCACTTGATAAAGATGGCAGAGCATTGTTCTGTAGGGCAAGAAGGGTGTAAAAATTTAAATGAAAGAAAAGAGAAAGAATACAATGATTTGTTATTGAATGATCTTATGTCCTCAGTCAACAATCATCAGTTATTCTGGAATGCTATACACAAGATCTCAGGAAAGAAATCACATCCTGTGAATAGCATTGCAGTGCAAGACTGGTTCTTACATTTTAAGAATTTGTTAGAAAAGGGTGAGCAAGAGTCCACAGTGATCAATGAGGTGATAAAAAGTGAAGAAAATACATATGATAGACTGATCTCCAGAGAAGAAATATTGCTAGCTATTAAGAATTGAAACATAGTAAACGTGCTGGACCTAATAGTATTATACAGGAGTCTGTCTTAAGCTTTTCATGTAAAGTGTTTAACGTTCTGTTTAATACTAGGATTTATCCTGAAGACAGGAAAGAGTCTGTAATATTGCCCTTGTTTAAGAAGGGTGATGCAAATGATGCAAACAATTATAGAGGTAATTCTTTAAGAAATATATGCAGCAAACTCTATAGTTTCGTCTTTAATAACCAAATACATGAATGGATATCTCAGAATGATAGAACGGGAGAACATCAAACAGGATTCAAAAAAGATTATTCTGCAATTAATCATATGTTTAGTCTAGTAGCCACGGTTGAAAACAGTTTGTAAATAATCGAAAGTTATATGTTGCATTTGTGGATTTTGAAAAAGCGTTTGACTCGGTTTTTACGACATCTGTTAAGGGCTACTCTAGTAAAAAATGGAATTAAGGGTAATCTGTATCATGGTGTAAGAAACATGCATCAATGTGAGGTGAAAACTAATAATATCAGATTTGAACAAAATTATCTGATTTTGTCATTTATACTAAAGGAGCTAAACAAGGGGATGTTTGCAGTCCAGTTTTTTTTTCTTTGTTCATAAATGAAGTAGCTTTGAAAATTATTCCAAATGGAAGCCATGGTATAATCTGTGACTTTTGGTGCTTTTTGTCTTTTTATTGTGACGATATAATCTTATTGCATACAACTGTGGTTGGTCTTCAAAGACAGCTGAATAGCTTGTATTTTGCTGCAACAGATTAGAATTAAAAGTAAATATGAATACTACCCATACTATCGTTTTCGTAAAGGTTGATATTTCACATGGAGTGAGAGATGGAGTTATGGGGGCAATATATATTGTATAGTCAACAAATATAAGTACCTCCGACTTTATTTTACAACACAGTTAAGCTTCACCTTTGGATATCAAGATATTGCAAACAGACCAAAAAGAGAGCAGTCACAGTAATACTTCATGTCTTATATAAACTGAATTATAAGGCATTTCCAGTTCTCAACGCTATTTGACTCTCGGTTGCAGCCAGTGTTACAACATAGAGTTGAAATTTGGGCACTTGAGAAAAGTGTTGAAATAGAAAATGTGCATCTGCTTTGCTATGGGAAAAAAAAATCAAAAGTAGACAATCGAACACCGAATGATTTAATTTATGGTGATCTTGGACGATATCTGATTTATGTTAATTCGTTTTTGAAATGTACTAAATGCTGGCTGAACATAACGAGAGTAGAAAAATCAATATACCCAATTTAAAGCTTGTAAGATATTGTGAAATCTGGATTGTAATGGCAAGAAGACATGGGCTACCAATGTTTTAATTCAAAACGGCTTTGCTTATGTTTAGGACAACTATTGAGTTGAAAATATCGTAGGGTTCTTGAAATGTTTTAAAGAATAATTGACTGCAGATGCAGATGGCAGGATTGGCATGATCATATTTATAGAAGTGACAGATTTGCGCAATACAGACTCTTTAAAACAACTAATATGATAGAGAGCCATACATACATCAAAATCAATACGAATGGATATATTAACGACGCATCAAGCAAGTTTAGATTTGATGACAACTGTACTGTTAGTAAAAACGAACTGACATTATGCGTATGGAATCTGGCCAAGGAAGATGAAATCCATTTCCGTTTTTGCTGTCCTGCTTTTCATGACCTTAAGAGTAAAATTCATAAAGCCAAAGTATTAATCTGACCCTTGTATGCTCAGAATGAATTTTAGTCATAGCGTCAAGAAATGAAGACATTATCTTTACTCTTGCTAAGTACATTCATGAAGCACAAAAGACTACGTACTATGTATTCTTGAAATTGTATAATGTATGTTCTTGTTTAGCCTGTTCATGTTTTTATGATGATAATTGATATTATGTATATTATGGGTACCACTCCTTCATAATAGGCTATGGCCTTAATCCCAATAAATCTTCGTATTCGTGTTCGTATTCTCTCTCTCTCTCTCTCTCTCTCTCTCTCTCTCTCTCTCTCTCTCTCTCTCTCTCTCTCTCTCACACTCTCTCTCTCTCTGAGTGAGCTGTCGTCATCGGCTGCGGCAAGACATGTACACGAGCTGTCTTGTTAATTTGTTTAATTACGCCAGTTCATTACTACCTTGGTGACGTGTTGCAGTACTGCTAAAATGCCAATTAGTGCAGGAGCTCACCGTCAAAAAATTGGATCTTTTCATGCAGTTTTGATCAAGTTATTTGAGAAAAGGTGTTGTCGGCCATGTAAACTCCCCTCTCTCACAGTGGGATTACTTCACGGACATTAACTACCATGTTCTCGTGTCAACGTTCTGTGGTGTGTCGTTCTTACTGTCGGTGAAAGTATTGTCTGTACCTGACTCAGTCAACTTGGATTTCCGATCAGACACAGCATTTCCTAGAAGGCGTTTTATCGGCAAAACTTTTCAGTTGTGATTCTTGCTGTTGTGACACAGTTCTACCGACACACAGGTCAGTACCCTTTCCTTACAACTATCTCAAGCAGTCATCGCTCCTGACAGAACTTGTTTTTGACGCGTCGATCAATCACACTGGCCTTCCCAACTCCCTGCTTCTCATTCTCTGTGGAGACATAGAACTAAACCCAGGTTCCCATTCTGAAACCAACCAGCAGGAAAGCATGTGGTGGTATATCTGTGACACTTTTGAAAGAATCAAAATAAATCAATACAATATAAACAAACTCATTCAGGAAACATCGAGCAATGGAAAGAGAAAGGATACTGGTGTCAAAGATAGATTTTCTGAATGGTGAAGTTGACCGTCTTGAAAAGATCATCAGAAAGGACAATCTCAGATTTTATGGCGTTAAGGAATCTGAAAATGAAACGGAGGAGGAAAGTGCACAGAAAGTGATCAATGTCATCAATGAGAGATGCAGCCCAAATGTCCCCTTTTCAACCGTCGACATACGACACGCAGAGTGAAGGCGGGTACAAGACGGATCCTTGTCACTTTCGCGCACTGGACAGATAAAATGGCTCTTTTAAAATTGCGGAGCGCGCGTGAAAACTTGAGGGAAGCTGGTTACAGTCTCCAATGACCTTTCCTGAAAACATTTGGCACAACTGGCTGACCTCCGACGTCAAGGACACAAACAGGTTATTTCTACAACGGGAAACTAATTGTCTCTGAGCCACATAGTTATCAACAAGCTGTACACAATCCTACTGAATCACTCAACAACAGACAATCAAAAACGTCTATTATGATGTCCATCCAACCCAGTCCAACACACACACCAGCAGAAATACACGTGACAGTCACTCCATCAACAAAGGGAAGAGAGACTACCACAGACTAAATCAGGACGACCCAGTCACGGCATAGAGAACTGCTCTCGACTGAACAATGCATGGTATCGTCGCCATGAACCAGACCATATAAACTACTCACCTATATCAGAACGGACCAGTCACTACTCAAGTGACCAAGAAGTGTGATCCCCAGTGCAAAGGACATTTTCCAACCGGACCAAGTGGACCAGGCACCCTTTACTGAGCTCACTGACCGAGCAGACCAGGTACAGGCCCAGTACAATGACTCACCCTGTCCTGGTGATCCGGAAGCTCTGCCTGACACAACAGAGCAGGTAGAGGCCCTGTTCAGTGACTCACCCTATCCTGGTGCCCCAGAAGTTCCACCTGACACAATGACCAGTTCTTTCCAGTCGTTGATCACTCTGGATAGGACGGGAAATGGTGAAGAGCTGAATGACCAGAAAAATAACAATTCAGCCAGACATGACGCTGGAAACAAGGACAACACTGAGAGCTGTCAACTTCATGTCCAGTGTGAAGTCGACAGGAGGAGGGATGGTCCAACACCGACACCCGTCACCTTGGTCTTTGGAACCACTGCAGGGAAACAGGCTGTGCTTGCCGCACTTTCTGATGATGTCATCACCTCAAACGAAAGAACTGCACCTGTTTTAGATACACCCACTCTTTTCATGCCCACTGGAAAAGATGTTCATACATTAACCAGTGAGAAAAATACTTCAGCAGACAACAGTGACAAAAACCTCGACCGTTCCTTCTTCTGAACAACAAAATTATCAGAACCTTGACACAACGCCCAGCTGGAGAATACAGTCGAAGTCAACCAACATTAAGTGAAACAGGAACTTTGGATGGTTCTGACCGATCTGGTCATATTTAGCGGGCCAATATGTCTTTTGCAAGAACCACCACCACGCCAGTGCCGAAGAAGACAGCACCAGGAGAGCTGCTGTACAGCGAGGCAGTGGCAACCTCCAGTCCACTGCTTGGAGGTGCTTCCAGACGCTCTCCGACTCGACCCGAAACACCCAAAGAAAACGAGGACTCCAGAAGATCTACACCCCGGCCATCCAGACAGACCAAGGACACTTCTGCTGCACGGAACAAAAATTCAAAACCCACCGTGAATACCATTCGGTCATGGGTAACCAAGCAGCCACGCAATTTTGGACCAAAAAGGGTCTAAACAACCGGTACACGGTTTTCAACCCGAATTAAAGGGACGAACAAAACTGGACAATAGGGATTCGGCCAAAGCCCAGGCACGTTTCATACAACTTAAACTCTGACATTTATTTCTTATAACGCTTGTGGCATCACCTCCAAGCTAAATGATTCTAACTTCATTTTGTATATTAGCAGATTTGATTTTGTTTGTCTTCTAGAAACCTTTACTGAAGAAATCTTTACAGTTGATGTTTTAATGAAGTTTACTCTCACTACAACAGTCCAGCAGTTAGGCTCTCTATAGCAGGCCGCAAATCAGGTGGTGTGACGTTACTTGTTAAGAAAGATCTAGATCAGCAAGTTACAAGAATTGACTGTGAAACCGAAAACATTGTGTTGTTAAAACTGTCCAAATGTTTATTTAAGTCAACAACAGATGTCTTTCTGATTGCTGTTTATGAAGTGCCACCACAGTCTCCTATATATAATATTTCACGGTTTGAAAACGGCATTTCAGCTGTAGAATCAAGCATGTTGAATGTATCAGAAAATTTTGGAGACGTTCCATTCATTATATGTGGTGATCTAAATGCCCGAACTGGAAATGCACAACCCTACCATGTAAACGATGTTCAATATTTTCTAGGGAGCAGTCAATGTCAAGTCGTTAAGAGGCAACCCACCGGAGGAGACACTGCACTGCTGCCGAGTCACTTCGGTGGTGTTCAGTGGCGCCTGTTCTGATCTAACATACGCAAGACACCACCTACTAAACCCCCTACTGACGACAATAATTGCTTAGTCGCGGAGCCGGCGTGAGTGAGCTCTCCTTCTGGAGAGCCCCCAACAGCCGACCAACGACAGCCCCCATGGACCCGCCGATACCGGAGACCCCGACGGAACCAAACCAAGGCCACAGACGTGAAGAGGACATCGAAATTGAGGTCACCATGAGAGCAGGGCATGAAGGGCCACAGAATTTGAGACATTTTTTTAAAATGCTGATCACTGAGAATGAGGATGATTAAGATGATGCTACGGATTTCCATTTCGGTCTGAGACTACATGACAGGGCTGTACTCTACGCTTCCTTTCATAACATATCCTGGCATCAACCAGGCCCGAGAGATACAGGCACCTGCAGTGTTGGTCAGGAAATTTGAGCAACACTCTCAGAAACGCATCCATTAAGTGGATGTCGAAACTGTGTGTGGTCCCAGTCTTCCCAACTGAGTCTGCAGCAAACTCAACTCTGGGTAGGAGCTGGTCGGGGCAGAAAAACCCACATGACATCTGATTTGATTCGAACCCACGACCTCCCAACCGGGAGTCCGCGACGCTATCAGGTAAATTCACGTTCATCTTAAATAATGGTTGTAATGTGATAGATTATTTTGTCATCTCCACATTACTTACGTATGCCATACAAGACATGCTCGTTGATGAAAGAATTGATTCTCAACACATGCCCATTGTTTTAACCTTGAGGTGTAATGGTTATGGAAAGATAGATAGAAAAGACAGTTTATATGTACAAAAACTTGTTTGGAATCCTGACTACTACGGTATGTTTAAGGACAGCCTAATCAGACCCAATTCCATTACTGCTTTGGGGAAGCTAAACGAATGATAAGCGTAGATGTTAATGTGTCCATTGCTGTGTTCAATGATACTTTGACATTGGCTTCAGAATGTATACTAAAACAACTGGAATTTGGTAGCTTCCCCGAAAAAGCAAGTATGGTTTGACAGAGAGTGCAGGACAACAAAAGTGTCCGTAAAAAGTTCTCTAAGAATCTTCAGACATGAGCGATCCAAAGCAAATTTAACTGAGTACTTGAAACAGAAGAAATGCTACGAAGATTTACTGAAAGCTAAGTCCGATATGCATAAAACTGGTCTTAGAGACAAATTATTGAATGTTACCAACGACTCTAAATTGTTTTGGACTACTCTTATAAATGTCAGACATATGCAAAAGAATTCATTGGGGGACAATTCGAAGGAAGACTGGCGAATCATTTTGCGAATGTTTTTGAAAAATATTACAGCCACAACCATCGATTATTTGTGGGGAGAATAATATATGTTGAACACCAAAGAATAAATAGCTTAAATTCGGTGATCACCCGCGAAGAAATCATCGATTCAATCAAACATTTAAAAAGCAATAAGGCAGGTGGTCCAGATGGACTAAATCCTGAGGTATTCATTTATTTGTATACATGGATACTGCCTTATTTAGAAGAATTATTTAACTTTATTTTACTTCAGGACAGTACCCAGATTCATGGACAGAAGCTATCATTCAACCTCTGTATAAACGTGGAAATCCTCATGATCCCAACAATTACAGAGGAATCTCTCTTTTGAATGCATGTAGTAAACTATACAGCTATATTTTAAATAAACACCTGACAGACTAGATCAAAAAATAAAGGAATCATTGGCGAGGAACAAGCCGGATTTAGACAAGACCATTGCACTATTGATCATGTCTCTTTACACTTTTTGCTGCTATTCAAAAACATCTAGCGTGTGGGGAAAAAAAAATAATAAAATTAAAAAACAACTTACGCCGCTTTCATTGATTTTAGGAAGGCGTTTGATCTTATTTCCCATGCTAAGTTATGGCCTATCATGTTGAAGAACGGAATATCAGGTAAAATATTTAAGTGCTAATCAAAGCATGTACAAGGTGGTAAAAGCGTGTGTTAGATGGGGGTCAGCTCGATACGTCCACGGTCCGAACCGTCCACGGTCCGAACCGTCCACGGTCCGATCCGTCCACGGTCCGATGCATCCAAGCCCGACTAGAAGGCCGTGGGGGCAACGGACCTTGGACATAAAGAGCCTTGGACTCAGTGACATAGCGTTTTAACTAGCGCCCTTTCAGCCTTGGACTTCAAGGGTCATGGACACATCGGCACGCCAGCACCCAATACGTCCACGGCCCGATGTGTGCATTCGGACGTACCGGGCCGTGGACGTTTGGGCCGTGGACGCATCGACATGTTCCCAAATAGTATGAAATTAAGATTAGGTAGTCAAATTTCGTAAGTGAAATTGCTTTTTTCTGTTTATTCTACCTGGGCTGATGGCCACGTATGCAATACCTTTACTGTGTGCGTGCATGACTTTCCGTCGGCTAGTTAGCGCGCGCGCGCGCGCGTGTGTGTGTGTGTATTTGTTGTTGTTCTTCAATTTAATGTCTTTTCACTAAATGTGATATTAGACAAGGTGTGTGTGTGTGTGTGTGTGTGTGTGTGTGTGTGTGTGTGTGTGTGTGTGCTTGTGTGAGAAAACTCTAAGTAAGAATTAAACTGTATAAAAAAAGGGGGGAAAACATCAAAAGTAAAAACAAACAACTGTACAAAAAGATCATGAAACAGCAATTACAGGATTGAGCCAACTGGGCTTAACATAAGAATTCGTACAAAATTTAAGAGAAACATGGTATCCTGAATATGCACTTTGAAGCATCCTTTCTAAATTCTGACAAATCGGAATCAAAGTAGGGGCAAAAGTATAGAACATGTGTTGTTGTACAATTATCAAGGACGCTGCAAGTACATCGAATATTCTTGACATATCTTGTTCTAAATGCATTTATTTTTAACCGAAATGATAAGGAGAGAAGTTGTTTACTGTGTCTTGGATATAATCCTAGTTTGTATTACGGTTTACTGGATTTACTGAGGAAGCCCTTTTTAAAAGATTACTTGCTCGAGAGTTCGTACAACAAAGTATAGAAGAGTCGCGTTTGTGAATTCGGGGGAGAACACTTTCTTTGTAGTATTCCTCAAATTTTTCAAAAAAGGCTTTTTTTGTAAGAGAGAATATCCTCTGTGTGTGTGTGTGTGTGTGTGTGTGTGTGTGTGTGTGTGTGAGAGAGAGAGAGAGAGAGAGAGAGAGAGAGAGAGAGAGAGAGAGAGAGAGAGAGAGAGAGAGAGAGAGATTGTGCGTGTATGTGCGCGCGCGCTCGCGCATTGGTGTGTGTGTGTGTGTGTGTGTGTGTGTGTGTGTGTGTGTGTGTGTGTGTGTGCGCGCGCGCGCGCGCGCGCGCGCGCGCGTTTTGTAGTTATTCTTTTTGTAAGTTTTTACTGTGTGTCTGTGTTTTTGCTTTCAGATTAAACGTTAGAGTCTGCAATGTCCGACACGAATGATGTAACAAATCCATTGTGATATGAGCAAATGCTTACGTCAATAAACCATCTGAATCTGAATCTCTCTCTCTCTCTCTCTCTCTCTCTCTCTCTCTCTCTCTCTCTCTCTCTCTGTATTGTCTGTCAGTCTGTCCCTCTCCTTGTCTGTGTCTTCATTTGTCTCTGACTGTCTGTCTGCTTGTCTGGTTGCCCTATCTATCTGTCTGTCTGTCTGCCTTCTGTCTGCTTGCCAATCTGTCTCAAAATACCTTTCATCCGACAAAGATACAAGTAGCCACTGCAAGGGAAATCAATTCTACAGAAACCACTCGGTCGAAGTACATCCTTACGTCTCTTTAAAAACGTGTTGCATGAATAATATGGTTGTCTGAGAGTTCAGATTGCAGGTTCCAACTTGGGTCTTATTCTATGTTAAGGGAACATTGGAGACCGAAATGTCCTACACCTAAAAGATCAGTCACAAGATGCTAAGGCAAATGTTGATAAAAAGTTTTGTTTTTTTAATTTTACCTATTTATGGAGAGAAATAAATATTCTGCGTCTGAAGGACCAGCTACAAAATTGCAAGGTAACCGAAACTAATTTTTTTTCATCCTGTTCTATTTTTGTATTATTATATTATTATTATTATTATTATTGCTGCTGTCCCATTTCTGTGTCGTAGGGGCATTACTTCACCTCATATAGTCATCCATCACTCGCTTTCCAATTAATCCTTACCTGTCACACACACTCTCCCCCCCCCCCCCTTTTCTCTCCTCCTTTCTGCTCTCTCAATCTCTTTCATTCTCTCTCATTCGTCTGTCTCTCTGTCTGTCTGTCTGTCTGTCTGTCTGTCTCTCTCTCTCTCTCTCTCTCTCTCTCTCTCTCTCTCTCTCTCTCTCTCTCTCTCTCTCTGTTGCCAAGACCTAGAATTGATATTTTCAAAACAGGTTTTTCATTCTAGGGAGCATGTCTGTGGAACTCGCTGCTGGTGAATGTGACAACAACGGCTACGCTCTCCTCTTTCAAGGATAATCTTTTCAGATACTCAGTTTTATCAACTTCTGTAACCTAAACCCGAATAGCATATTCTAGTTTTGTCCATGTATATATTTGTGTTTCCATCCACGCGCACGAGCGTGTGTGTGTGTGTTGTGTGTGTGTGTGTGTGTGTGTGTGTGTGGTGTGTGTGTGTGTGTGTGTGCGCGCGCGTGTGTGTTGTGTGTGTGAGTGTGTGTGTGTGTGCTTGAATGTGAGACATTTTAGTGTGTCTCTTAACATATTCGCCTTTGTTTTTTTTTCTTTTATCTTTTCTTTTTTTTTTTTTTTGCTTGTTTGCTTGTCTGTGTGTCTCACAGAGGCATTTTAAAATAGAATCTCTACATGAATGGTTTCAATATATGTTATTTTCTTACGATTCTAACAACATCTATTTCTGTCAAGTCGTCACAGGACTCCCCGCCTGAGAAGACCCGGCGCTGTGACTACCAGTCACCTTGGTGGATCTGACACCTGCCGTTATCTTCTGATTATCCCACAGCTGAAAAAACACTAATTGCGTAGTCTCATCATCACAGACACTACCTATCAACAAAAGCCCCCAACTGACGACAATACTTGCTTAGTCGTGGAGCAAGCGTGAGCGACAGCACCCTCCCCTACCCCTCCACCTCTGCTCTCCCCCCCTCTCTCCTCCTCCAAAGGGCGCCACAGCGTCCGTCCATTGACAGTCATCATAAACTGGCTGATACTGGCGAATTTGACAACGGACGCTGAATTGCCCTTTAACCACCTGCTGCAAGACAGCAAACATATCAGGCCTGAAGAAGAATGTTTACCCAGAAATATTTTGAACGAAAAATTTAAAAAAAAAGAAAAAAAAAAAAGCTCCAATAAGAAAGAGAAAAGCAGGCAAAAAAAAAAACAAACAAAAAAACAACCTTTCCTGGTAAATGGCATCATACAATTTTGTTAGCACCTCGCACTTTTATAGTATGTTGTGTCTTCATACACTGACACGTGTACACATATGTACTCGCCCCCTCTTCTCTAAACACTCAGCGAGGACGGTTCCGATGACTCACGTTCATCTATAATGTACATTTTCTTCTTTCTTTTTTTTTTTTTTTTCATTTTCAGCTTCATCCAATAGAAAAATCTCTAACTTGTCGGGTGATTATTTTAGCTATATTCAAAACAACATAGATACTTAAACACACACGGACCGATCCACACAGACAAGCAAAAGACAGACAGACAAACAAACACACACATGTACTATAAATACATGAACAGATTGTGCTCATACGCAATCGAGCGAGCATGCACACCACATACACATACACACATAAACACACACATACACACACACACACACACACACACACACCACACACACACAAACACACACACACACACACCACACACAAATACACACAAACACAGACACACACACACACACACACCACACACACCACACACACACACACACACACACACACACATGTACACGCACACACACACGCGTGCGCGCGCGCGCGCACACAGACAGACACACACACACACACACACACACACACCACACACACACACACACACACATGTACACGCACACACACACGCGTGCGCGCGCGCGCGCACACACACACACACACCCACACACACACACACCACACACACACACTCAAATACTTATACGCCACACACACAAAACATACGTGTAAAGAAAGATATACCCTGCGTGTGCAAGAGCGCATAAACACACGCACACAGACACACACATACACACCAAACATGGCGCGACGCATGCATACCCACGCACAAACGTATGTGTGTGGTTTTGTGTGGTGTGTGTGTGTTGTGTGTGTGTGTGTGTGTTGTGTGTTGTGCCAGCCAGAGTCCCGTCTAAATGTGTCCAAGCAAACGTGCATTCGCGCTCCACACCGTGCCTATGTGTGTGTGTGCGCGCGCACCATCATCGGGCGGCGCGTGTGTTATGTGTACATTTGTATGTAACATGTGGTGTGTGTCGTGGGTGTTGTGTGTGTGTGGGTGTGTGTGTACCATAACAAGCACAACACCCCCACAACATTACACAGACCCGCAACAAGGAACACACACACACCACACACACACATCACACACACAACAACACAAACACACACACACAAACCCACAACAAACTTAAACACATTTCGGTCCGCAGACAGACGAAAAACACCAGTCACGCAGCGCGCGCGCGCGCTTGGGCGACACATCACACACTACACACACACAACACACGAAAAACGTCAACACACACACCCACACACACACAAACCAACACACACACTAAACACATCACACCACACAACACACACACACACATACAACACACACACACAAAACGCAAAAAATGAACGCCACCACAGGATACTAGACTGATAGACACACACACACACACACACCCACACACACACACAACACAACACACAAACACAACACACACACACCAAATACAACAAACGAAGGTGGGTAGGTATAAATACATATACAGTATTTATGCATACACAAACACTGTACACGCCGCGAGCGCGCGAACACACACACAAAACACAATATCACAACACACTTTATATATCTATATCTCTCTGCTATCGGTGTGTGTGTTTGTTGTGTGTTTGTCTGTGTGTGTGTGTGTGTGTGTGTGTGTGTGTGTGTGTAGTGACGTGTGGTGTGTGTGTGATGCGTGCGGGCGTGCGTGCGTGCGTGTCGGGTGTGTGTGTGTGGTGTGTGGTGTGAGAGGAAGAGAAGAGAGAGAGAGAGAGTGGACGAGAAGGGAGAGAGGAGAGAGGAGAGAG
>JADBJO010026576.1:0-22362 GCA_016801955.1 Conus betulinus | reverse complement strand
GTTAAGATTTTTTAATTGAATAAATACATATTTTCCCACCCCCAACCAGCGGAACTGGCCCCTTTTGCCAACACACTCTAGCCATACCAAACGTGCATTTCACGCATTCAAACACACACACACACACACACACAACACACGCGCTGCGCGCGCGCGCCCGCGCGCGCGGCCCACACATACGCTCACACATACACACATACAGAGAGGAGAGAGAGACAGGATTCGAAGAGACCCCGAGCCAGAGAGAGAGAGAGAGACGAGAGGAGACTGTGTTGACCTTGTAGACGATGGTTAAAGATGATGTCGCTTCGTTTGGGTGTTGTTAAGTCAGCTTTAGGCACGTGGGTGGGGGGGGGGGGGGGGGGGACGGAGGGAAGGGGAGGGAGCCGGGGATTTAATCCTTTTATTTCAATATTTTTTTGTACATCTAATACTGACCAATTATATCAACACAATCCAGTCAGTTGGTTCTCTTGTAAACTCTCCTCCATCTCTAAAATGTCTAAATTCTGGCCAGTTATGTTTCTGTTTGCTTAATCATTCGGTATTTTCCTGTAACCCTCTCACCACCGCCACCCCACCCGCCCACCTCCCCCACCCCTCCGAATTTCTTTTTAAACAGAAAAAGAAAACAAAAAAGAAGAAAAACCAACTTGGCGGTTGAGAAGATACACTGCTGCAATGTTAACACCCCCTCCCCCCCCCCACCACACCACCACCACCACCACAACTACCGCTCCCATTCTCCCCAACGACAGCCCCATACCCACATTCACCTTCAACTCCTAAAAAAGAAGTTGAAAAAAAAAAAAAATGGAAGAATTGAACAGTTTGGGTGGAGATGAGGGAGGATTCGGGGCTGGTGGACGGTGGAAGGAGGGGGGAGGGGGGGAGCAGAAGAAAGGGGAGGGGGGGAAGCGGCAAAGTGCGAGGCGCTACTTCTACAAAGAAAACGAACTTCCAGAAAGAGTAGCCCCATATGACGGGGAGAGGGGGAGGGGGGAGCGGGATATGGGGGAAGGGGAACCGATACGCTTCATTTTGATGCTCTTGGGGTATGGAGTCTTAAGAGCGAAAAGGATTTCAACGGGAACTCTCCGAGCAAACTTCTTTCGATCAGAACGAACGTATCTGCAGGACGTGGCATGTGGGATGGAATGTGGGAAGAGGCCTGACCTGTTCTAACAGATGAAAGATAGGGGTCTGTAGGGGTGGGTGTGACAGTGTTGTGTGTGTCGTATGTGTGTGTGTGTTGTGTGGTGGTGTGTGTGTGTGGGTGTGTGTGTGGCGTGTGTTGTTGCTTGTCCTGCCCAGTGTGTATCCCCCCAGTTTAGAACGAAGTGACAAGCCACGCCAAGCAGTAAGTAAGGGGCGTTCCTCGCGAAAGTCAGGAGTTTGGGACTTTAACCACCAACCCCCCCCCCACCCCCCACCTTCAACACAACACACACACACACACACACACACACACACCACACAACACACACACACCATCTTCCGGGTCATTTAGTAAGCAAAATGCCCCCTATAAAAAAAAAAAGTAACAGAATATAAAACCATGTTTTCGCCTGGAATTTGGAGTTGATGAATCAATTCAGTCAATGCATGCCATGAGTCTCATTGGAGTTGATCTATAACTTCAGTCAATGCATGCCATGTGTCTGTCAGATTGGAGTTGATCAATAACTTCTTCAGTCAATGCGTCCAGGTGTCAGATTGAAGTTGATCAATAAATCCAGTCAGTGTCAATCCACGTGTGTCAGTCAGAGAGTTAGAAATAAACCTATGACATGGATGCCTGAACCAATGTCCGCGACTTCTAAGTCTCTCATCTGCCCTGTCCTTTATCCCAAGCCTTGAGACGGCGCATTCCTTTTGCCTGTCGACAAGACTGGACCGATATGAGTCGCTGTTTGGCGCATGTGAGCTGTGTTCTGGAACGCTGATTGGCATTCACAAACGTTCTCTCTCTCTCTCTCTCAATCATCTCTCTCGTCTACCTCAATCTCTGATCTATCCCTCTGGGGTGTATTCGAAGTGCTCATGTCCCGTCTTCAGAGGCTATGTGATGAGGAACAAAACAGGTGACTGAAACTAATGATGTACTGTGTGTATATTTAAATGACACCACAGATGACTGAATGTAATTCACTGTACCGTGCGTACTATGAGAATCTAAACTGACTGACCGTCGCCCTGTTACTGTATCCGTATTCCGACACGTAACAGACTGCAGGCGACTGAGAGTCACACAGTCTGTGTGATTCTTAAGACAGCTCAGTTACCTGTATTTTATATTATAAGACAACTCAACTGGTACTGAAGCCTGTACCTGTGCTGTTATTCCGACAACTCAGCTGATTGAAGTCATGTAACCTGTTGTGTTGTTCCGACAACACAGGGGATAAGTATAATGGTACCTGTGTGTTGTTTTCGACAACCTCTCATGCAGGTCACTGAAGGTCATGTGCCTGTGTGTATTCGAGAACAATCAGGTGATGTGATGTCTTTGTACCTGTGTGTTATGGCAGACAACAACATGGTGACTGGTGTCATGTACCTGTGTGTGGTAATCAGACACAACACACGTCACTGAAAGTCATGCACCCCTGTGCGCTGTTCAGACAACTCAGGTGACTGGTGGTCATGTACCTGTTCGTGTGTTCAGACAACTCAGGTGAATGATGTCATGTACCTGTGTGTTGTTCAGGACAACTCAGGTGAATGAGTGTCATGTACCTCTGTGTTGTTCAGCACACACACAGGTGACTTATGTCATGTGCCTTTGTGTTGTTCAGACAACACAGGTGAATGATGTCATGTACCTGTGTGGTTATTCAGACAACTCAGTGACTGATGTCATGTACCTCTGTGTTGTTCAGACAACTCAGGTGACTGATGTCCATGCACCAGTGGTGTTGTTCAGACAACACAGGTGACTGATGGCATGTACCGTGTTTGTTCAGACGACACTAAGGTGACTGATGTCATGTATCTGTGTGCTGATCAGACAACACTAACAACTGAAGTCATGTACCGTGGTGCTTGTTTCAGACAACCTCAGGTGACCTGATGTCAGGTACCAATGTGTGTGTTATTCAGACAACTCAAGTGACCATGAGTCATGTACCTGTCGTTGTTCAGACCACCACAGGGTGACTGATGTCATGTACCTGTGTGTTGTTCAGACAACTCAGGTGACTGATGTACCTGTGTGTGTTCAGGCAACACAATTGACTGATGTCATGTACATGTGTGTTGTTCATCACACAACTCAGTGTGCTGATGTCATGGACCTGTGTGTTGTTTAGACAACTCAGGTGGAATGATGTCATGTACATGTGTGTTGTTCAGACAACTCAGGTGACTGATGTCTTTGTACTGTGTCGTTGTTCAGGCAACACTGGTGGACTGATGTCCTTGTACCCCTGTGTGTTGTTCAGACAACTCAGGTGACTGATGTCAGTACCTGTTGTTGGTTGTTCAGAACAATCAGGTGACTGATGTCATGTACCTGTGTGTTGTTCAGACAACACTGGTGAACTGATGTCATGGACATGTGTGTTGTTCAGACAACACAGGTGAGAATGTCATGGACATGTGTGTTGTTCAGACAACACTGGTGACTGATGTCAGGGATATGTGTTGTTGGATTCAGACAACTCAGGTGACTGATGTCATTGTACCTGTGTGCTATTCAGACCAACACTGATGACTGATGTCGTGGGACCTGTGTGTTGTTCAGACAACACTGGTGACTGATGTGTCATGGGACATGGTGTTGTCGTTTTTAGACAATCAGGTGACTGGATGTCATGTACCTGTGTGTGTATTCATACAACACTGGGTGACTGATGATGTGCAACGGACATGTGTGGTTGTTTAGACAACTCAGGGTCTGACTGTAATGTCATGTACACTGTGAACAGAGTTGTTCAGACAACACGCAGATGACTACAGTGCGGCAGTGTACCTGTGTGTTGTTCAGACAACTCAGGTGACTGATGTCATGTACCTGTGGTTGTTATTATCAGACAACATAGATGACTGTAGTCATGTACCTGTGTGTTGCTCAGACAACACGTGACTGAAGTCATGTACCTCTGTGTTGTTCAGGACAACACAGGTGACTTGACTGTCATGTACCTGGTGTGTTGTTCAGACAAACACAGGTGAATGATGTCATGTACCTGAACAACACGTTCAGACACACCATGTGGACTGACGTCATGATACATGTGCTGTGTGTTGTTCAGACAACACAGGTGATCCTGATTAGTAATGTACCTGTGTGCTGTTCAGACAACTCAGGTGACTGACGTCATGTACCTGTGTGTTGTTCAGACACCACAGGTGACTGATGTGATCATGTACCTGTGTGCTGTTCAGACAACTCAGGTGACTGACGTCATGTACCTGTGTTTGTTGTTCAGACAACTCAGGGACACTTGATGGCATGTACCTACGTGTTGTTCAGACAACTCAGGTGACTTATGTCATGTACCTGTGTGGTGTTCAGACAACACAGGGTGACTGATGTCATGTACCTGTGTGTTGTTCAGACAACTCAGGGTGACTTGTCATGTACCTGTGTGTTGTTCAGGGCAACACAGGGCACTGACTGATCTCATGTATCTGTGTGTTGTTCAGACAATACTGGTGACTGGTTATCACATACCTGTGCGTTGATTCAGACAACTCAGGTGACTGATGTCATGTACCTGTGTGTGTTCTTCAGACAATACTGGTGACTGATTTCATGTACCTGTGTGTTATTCAGAGGAACTCAGGTGACTGAATCTTGTACCTGTGTGTTGTTCAGACAACAACAGGTGAATGATGTCATGTACCTGTGTGTTATTCAGAACAACTCAGGTGACTGAAGTCTTGTACCTGTTTTCCAAACAAAACAGGTGACTGAAGTCAAGTACCTGTGTGTTACTAAAGAAAACACAGGTAACTGAAGTCATACATATTTTGTTAATTATCAGGAGATGCAGCTCCAGTCATCAAGTCCTATACCGTGTTTTCTATTGGAGAGAAACAAAGAAACAGTATCCCATTACCGATCAGATATAACAAATTCCCGGCCTCGTCGTTTACATTTTTCTTTGAGGTCAGCAATGCACTCGGATTTGTATATTGTTTGGCTTCTGGCCTAGTTAAATCTTTCTCATTTCAAACATGCTTCGTTTGCAGAATGAAGAAAGACATAAATAAATGAAGGAAGGAAGAAAACATAAACAAGATAAACAGATGAATACATCAACAAATAAAAGGAACAAATAAATGAATAAGTCAGACGCTTGTTGACGAACAGTTGCGGTTCAATGATAATTGTAAGCAGCGGTTGTGGGTCGGGTCGTTGGTGGGGGAAGTTCGCAGATCGGCCCGAAGCATACGGTAGGCGAACAATGCTTTACAGATTGTCATTTGATCTCCTGTAGAATAGAAAATGCTCACGTTTTATTCACAGACCCCCCCCCCCCCCCCCCCCCCCCAACCCTATTCTTCCTTTAGGTTTTCTTGATCTGTCAGTTCGATCACTGGTAAGGTCCTTCATAGGTCGGTAGTGTGTAGGAAGGGAGGAGGAAGGTGGGGACTGGTGAGGGAGGGGGGGGGGGGAGTGGGGAGGTGAGGGGGGGGGGGGGGAGAAACGGAGCGGACGGAGGGTGAGGGAGGAGTGGAGGGTTGGGTGGGAGGGGAGGATATGTGTGTGCGTGGTTGTGGGCGCGCGCCGCGCGCGCGAGCGCGGGTGTGTGTTGTGGTGTGTGTGTGGTGTGTTGAGGTGTTGTGCAAGTGTGTGTGGTGTGTGTGTTGTGTGTGTGTGTGTGGGGTGTGTGTGTGTGTTGCGACGCATGTGGTGTGTGCGAGTGCGTGCCGTGTGTGTGTGTGTGTGTTGGTGTGTGTGTTGTGTGTGTGTGTGTGTGTGTGTGTGTGTCACGCACCCGCATGTCTGTGGGTTGATAGGGATGGGGGGTTTTAGGGGTGGAGAGGGAAGAGAGGGATGGAAGGGGTGGAATGGACCGATGTGTGCGAACAAATGTGTGTGTGTTTCTGTGTGTCTGTGCGCACGCGTATGTATCTGTGTCTGCCTGTGTGCGTGTGTGTGTGTGTGTGTGTGTGTGTGCAGTGTATGGGTGTATGTGTGTGCGCACGCGTAAGTGTCTGTGTCTGCCCGGTGACGTGTGTAGTGTGTGTGTGGTTGTTGTCTGTGTGTGTGGGTGTGTGGTGTGTGTGTGTGTGTGTGTGTTGTGTGTGTGTGTGTGTGGTGGTGGGTGGTGTGGAAACTGTCGTGCTTGGTGTGTGTGTGTGTTGTGTGTGTGTGTGTGTGTGGTGTGTGTGTGTGTGTGTGTGTGTGTGTGTGTGTGTGTGTGTGGCGTGCGTGCGTACGTGCGCGACATCACAGGATCAGGCAGCAAGGTAAAACGTTATTGGTACTGTACCAATAAACCCGACTGACTGTCTTTTATATGTCAAAATGTACCTTAGTGCGGTGCTTATTTGGGCGCGGAAAAAGCCGCCCCTCAGCCGCGCGTCCCGCTTCTCAGGAACAATAAGAGAGTCTCAAAACAGGTTTATACAGACACGCACACGTCGAGCAAAGCCAGGGGTCCCTCAGCGATGAGGGCGGAGCCATAGTGTGGGCCAACGGGACGAGGATCATGTGTCGCACAAAGACGATGCCTATGGTTGCCGCGGGTCTGCTTGCTTACGCCTGCTAGCTGTTTGCTTACACTGCTAGCTGTTGATATTGTTTACTTGCCACGTCAACGTGTTTCAAGGGTCGAGGACACACGAAGTCCCCAATGAGAAAAAGCATAGTTTCCGTTTCGATGTCAAATCGCGCACGCATGCACGCACACATACTCACACCACAAGACGCATGCACAAAGCACAAAAACAACACAACCAAACACAAAACACACAACACAACACACACACACACACACACACACACACACACAACACACACACACACACATTCCACACATACAAACACACACTCACGCACGCACGCATTTGCCCCCCTCCTACCCCTCCCCCCCCCCCCCCCCCCATATACGTGCGCACACACGCAAGTACGCAGCGCGCTCACAGACCCTTCTTCTCCCCCCACCCTCCCCCCCCCCCCCCCCCCCCCACCACCCCACCACCCACACACACACACACAAAACGCACATATCTGCGCTCCCCGATCGGCGCAGCGCGCGCGCGCGCGCGCACACCACACAACCACACACACACACACACACACACACACACACACACACACACAGTGTGTATATATAGAACAATCAATAATTTGTTTAAGTTCGAGCTGTACACTCCTACCCCTCCCACACAGAGGGTCTGAATTTTATCGCAAGGCTGTTTATAAATCTGTTTTCCATAAATGACCGAAGAAAAATATGACTTCTGTTGTTAGCAATTCTCAGTATATAAACGAAATAAAAAAAAAAGTTGTGACTTTTCTTTCTTCTGAACTTGACAGAAGATGCCTTTTTTTTCTTTATCATGAAAGAATAATCCAAAAAGATTCTGGAAGAATTCTGAAAAAAAAAAAAATCAGCTTGCATTGTCGATGGTATTTGTCCAAAAATCCATCACTTTTGCCTCGCTTGCTCAGAGCCCCAGTCCATTTTAACCCTGTTTTCCTTTGCCCTCCTCACCTCCCTTAACTTACTTCACCCTCACGTATCTCTCTATCTCTCTATTCTCTCTCATCTATCTCTCTCTCTCTCTCTCTCTCTCATCGCGCGCGCGCGGCGCGCGTGCTGTGCTGTGTGTGGTGTGCGCGTGCGCGCGCGTGCGTGTGTGTCTGTGTGTGCGCGCGCGTGTGCATGTGTGCGTTTGTGCGTTTGTGAGCTGCGCGCGCGTTGTCGTGTGTGTGCGTGTGTGTGTGTGTGTGGTGTGTGTGTGTGTGTGTGTGTGTGTGTGTGTGGTTTTGCATTCATGTTTTCGTGAACTAGAATGTAATTTGTGCTTGCGTGAAGAGCTGACACGCGGCGCGCGTGTGGACGTGTACGTTTCTTTGTGTATGTATCCTTCTGCCTGTTTGTTTCTTGTCTGATCTGTCTGGCTGCTGATCTGTGTCTCTCTGTCTGTCTGTGCTCTGCGCTCTCGCATAAGCGCTTGTGGATGCACTATATGAAAACGTGCGGTCCATTTTTTTTTCCTGACGTGTATTTTTTCAGAAAAGGAATGTTTCATGTTGACAGCCCCAGCAACAACAACGAATACATATGTTCATTCTTTCGCTCTTCTGGCCCAGTGTAAAGTAGATAATAGTTCAGTTACCAAACCTCAGCACAGTTGTAGGCCAGACTAGTGGAATTCTACACATCCGTTACGAAGACACAAGAGCTCAAGAATGTCATCGACGAGGGATACGGACAGTGTCGTAATATCTATCTACCCGGAAGATATTCATGGTTTCGACTCACTGTTGGGTTGGTGATGTGTCGGGCCTGTTCATTGGACGGTTAAAAAATGTGGGAAAGGGGGGGGGGGGGGGGGGGGGGGGGGGGTGGGAGGAGAGGGGCTCGAAAGGGGGAGGGTGGTGGTGTGAGGGTTGTTAAGGTCCATGTAAATCATATTATTCAAACTGCAGTTCAAATTGTATTTCCCATTTAGAGTCCGTCGCGAGCCCCTTTCAGGGTTCGCGCTTCACTGAGAAAACAAAATCAACAACAACAAAAAAAAAAACAAAAAAAACGAGGTTCCTGCGTTTGAGTTGGAACACCCAGTTTCTGCACGCGCGAACGCGTCGGTTACTGCCAGAGATTCACTGAATGTAGGAGGATGGATTTGTGGATGACAGACCCCATTCCTCTCCTTCCACAGCCCTTAAAACATCCCTGAATTGAATCATGTAGGCTACACAGTCGTTGTTTGCTGGACGGAGAGAGGGGGTTTTTTTTTTTTTTTTGTATAAGTTGTGAACATGCGGACCTCACGAGTGTGATTCGAACACACGACCGTCAGTTCCACAGCCAAACACTCTATTTCATTCAACTACAGGGCCCTGTGTGTTCTTCGTCCGTCGAATCAACGAGGGCCACTTCAGTCATACTAGGAGTTGAGGGAAGGTGATGGGGGGAGGGGGGGCGGTTTGGTAGGCGGTGAGGGGGGGGGTGGGGGGGAGTGAGGGATGGTACGAGTTGGAATTGTGGATACACAGGTGGCTGGTCAAGCCAATGCGTGCACGGAATGTGTGCGGTGACAGCTTGGAAGGGCAATGTGGGAGACCTTGCCCTGCCCTGTAACGTCTGGACGAAGGGAAGCCCTGCTGGGACATCTGCTTTCAAGGTCCACTGATTCCAGATGGAAGGTATTGGGGTCAATACAACACACGATTGAAACGATGATTGTGTAGTCACTAGGGGGGCTCATTTTGGTGGGTTTCCTGTCCTGTGTTGGGTCAGTATGGACACCACTGAAGCAACCACCAGCAGCAAGTGCAGTGTCTTCTCTGGTGAGTTGCCTCATGATGATTTTTACATTGATTCTCCTGTGGATTGCCGTGCTGGGGCTGCGATGGGGCCAGCAAAAGGCTGGGGACGGGAAAAAGCTGGGGTTTGGCTGTGGATGGGGGCAGAATGAGCAGCGTGGGGGGTTGTTGCCAATGGAGATGACACACGGAAGGTGAGACATGCAAAAAAAAAAAAAAAATGGAAAATGTGGAGGAGGGGCCAGGGCAGGGGGGGGAAAAGGGGGGGGGGGGGGGGATAAAATAAGAAGAATGAAGCTGCCCAGTTTGGAACACTGCCCAAACAGAGGTGAGATTATTTACATGTTCAATACCTAGGCCTGCAGGGTATTTACAACACAGACAGACAGAGCACAGGGTAGAGCAGCAGTATAGTAGACAGACGGGTAGAGACACCAGACGGACACACACACACACACCACACACACACACACACACACACCACACACACACCACACACACATGCACACATACACACGCGCGCGCACGCGCGCACGCACGCACGCGCGCGCGCGCGCACACACACACAAACACACACACACACACCACACACACACAACACACACACAGAGGCTCAAAACGCGCTCCACCTACATTTTGCAAAGAATGTTGACTACATGGAATAGTCTCCTGGACAGACTGGTGAGTGGTTTTCTTGAGCGTGTTTACGAGTAGAGTTTAAACTTGATGCGCCTATTGGAAAGAAAGGCCTGCTAGGTAAACATGACCCCTCTGCTATCACTAGACCTGCTTTGCCATGCCATTCATGCACACAGGCTAGTGACAAGACGAGTGGTGAGCGGGGACTTAAGAAAGGCCTCTTTCGCCCAGCCTACCAAGTAACAAGCATGCGTGAAGTGTTAATTAAACTGATCAGTTCATTCCCGCCAGGAAAATCTTCTTAATTTCTGATTTCATCCTCGGCCGAAATCAACCAAACTCGTAGCCGGACACTGATGGCCAAAACAGAAAGAAGAATCCAGGCGTTTGAGACCAGGTGCCTGAGGAAAAACTACTCCGCATCTCCTACAAAGAACATAAGACCAATGATTATGTGCGGAACCTGGTCACCAACCTAGTTGGGCCCCACGAACCACTTCTGGCAACTGTCAAACGACGGAAGATGGCATGGTTTGACCCACGTCATTCGTCACAACACCCTCTCCAAAACCATACTTCAAGGTACCGTTGAAGGAGGATGCAGACGAGAACGGCAGAGAAAGAGTTGGTCCGATAATATGAAAGACTGGACCAAAATGACCATGCCAGATCTCCTCACGACAGCTACAAAACAGAAGAGCCTGGAGAGAAAACGGCGGCTGCCTCATCACGTCCACCCAACGACTCCAGCGGTCAGGGGGAATGACCGACTGACTGATGTACGGGCTGAGTAAGTCGTATGCAGACATTGAGACTAGCCAGCGAATCTCTTTCTTCTTTGTCCACCTTCATCGAGATGAAGATTCTGACACTTTTGTGTGTATGACCGTTTTTTTTTTTTTTTTTTTTTTTTTTATCCCGCCATTAGGGCAGCCATACTCCAACTTCGGGGAAGGTGCATGCTATGTGTAAAGTGTCATCCATACCAACAGCTAAACTGGCCTTCTCTTCCGAAAGTTGGTGGTGTGTTTTTACGTGTGTGCAAGATGTTGTGCGTGCGTTCACACACGGAACCTCGGTTTATAGTCTCATTCGAAGGACTGTATGGGAAATGCAGTAAGAAACTAATGTTAACTCCGAGGGGAAAGTCCCCCTGTGCCGAAATTCGAACCTGTAACCACAGGATCACGAGTCCGGCGCTCTATCAACTCAGCTATTCCGGCCCCCATCTAACTATGTGTGTGATTGTGCGCACGCATGTGTGTGTGTGTGGTGTGTGTGTGTGTGTGTGTGTGTGTGTGTGTTGTGTGGTTGTGCTTGTGTGTGGTGTGTGTGAGTGACAGATCTGAATGAGCGTCCACTTCAGAAATCAAGATCCTCCTTTCATCCTTCCACCATTCCCCCGACAGTCCCTGCGACCTGGGACATGGTAGGGAACCCGGGAACAAAAATCCCCAAGACAGCAGAGGGTGGGAACGGCACGAAATAGAATTTGTTTGTTTGTTGGTTTTTGATCTATCTTTAGCACTATGAACACACTGGTGCAGTATCAGTTATGAACATGCCCCATCATGTCTGTTTTGTTCACTCTGAGATCACACATGACATGACTGTGGCTTTAAACCAGGCCCGAGAGGATACAAACACTTGCAGTGTTGCGCCAAAGGGAAAAAAAAAAAAAAAAAAAAAAAGAATTAAGGGAGATGGGCCAGAGACGGTCTTCGTCCAGTGAACGAAATCGAACTTTGTCGTTGCAGACTTCCCCTCACTCTGAAATGACAACACACTCCCCTTCTGCACCAGGGACTGGCCAGTGGCGGAGAAATTTTGACCGATGATCGATGAGGAATCGAAACTAATGACCTCTGAGCCACAGAGTTTGTTCGCTAACCATGGCACCCCCCTCCTCTCTCTCTCTCTACTCTCTCTCTCTCTCTCTCTCTCTCTCTCTCTCTCTCTCTCTCCCTCTCTCTCTCTCTCTCTCTGCTCCTTGGTACATAGTTTTTAAAAGAGTGCGTTAAGTGTGAATTACCGGCAACATCAAAAAGGACGGGAAACATAAATCTATGTGTTCAACGATAAACCAATAACATCAACAAAACAATAATTATGATTAGAGCAACAACAGCAGCCACCACAATTAAAAACAACAATAATATCAGGCAAATAGTCGTGAGTAGCTAGTGGTAGTGGTAACGATACTAGTATTAAAAACAAACAACAAAAACAAACAACAACGAGCAACAACAGCAGCAGCAGCACCGGAGGAGCTAAGCACAAAGAAGAGGAAAGAAAAAGTGAAGAAAGAACAAGAGAACAAAGCGAGGAAACGAAGAAGAGAAGAAGAAGCAGAAGAAGAAGAAAGACAGAGGAGGAGAGAAAGGAAAGGAAAGACACAAGAAAAGAAGAAAGAGAGAAGAAAGAAAGAGGTGAAGAAGGCAAATGCAGGACAAGAAGAACATGTCGATCAAGACCATTTACCAAGAGCGCTGATTGCAAAACAACTCGTTAACTTTGTCGATCAGCCATTTCTAACTGACTAGTGCTCTTGTCATTCTGCTGGGGTGGCGCACAGATAACATTCATATGCACGTATGTTATTGAGCGCGTGCGCGCGCGCACCCACACAACACAAACACACACACATACACACACCATACACACGCGCGTGCGCGCACACACCCACACACAAAAACAACTCACACTCACCACACACACACACACATCACACACCCACCCACACATTCTCCCACACACACACCACATCACACACACACACTCCAGCACACACACACGCCTTCTATACGCACTAACACCACACATGCACACCACTCACACACACAACTACATACACACTACACACACACAAAGACACACACCAGCACACACACATCCCACACACACACACACCACTTGCACACACACACCACACCATCACCCACACACACACACACACACACACTCACACACCCAACGCACATACGCACACACATGCATGGCACACACTCACACACCACTACATACACACTGCATACCACACACACACACACACACACACACACACACACACACACACACACACACACACACGCTCGCGCGTGTGCGCGCGCGCGCCGCACTTCAGCGATCTCCTGATATAAATCGTTCAGAAAAACTGCCTGCCGTAAAGGCCCCTCGCGCGAACGTCCGCGCACACAGCCACCCTCCCACCGATCTCCCCCCACGCTGACATTTACACACATAAAAAGAGAGGCCGCGCGCGCGCACCACACACACACACACCCACACAGCACGCCAGCGCGCGCGTGCACACACAGAGACAGTGCGCGAGAGCGCGCGGCCGTGCGAGATGGATAGAGGCGAGGAGAGAGGAGAGACGCTGCAGAGAACCACACAGCATGAGGAGACTTCCGTCGTCGAGTGAGAGAGACACAAGAGATTGGGATGAGAGAGAGAGAGATTGAGAGGAGCGAGGGTATCGTGGGGGTGAGGGAGGGGGAGGGAGGGAGAGAGGAGAGAGTTGGAGTTTATATAGGTTTAGAAAACTGCGAATGTCAGACCTAAACAAACCCGTTGGTAATAGCAAGAAGCCAGAGGCGAATGGTGGTGATTGGGTGGGGGTGGGGGGTGCTTGGGTAGGACGGGTGGGGTTTTGGGGGGGGGGGGGGGGGGGGGGGGGGGGGGGGCGGGGGGAGGGGGATGGGGGCGCTACGAAGGGACCGCAGGGGGAAGCCCTCTCAAAAACCCACCAGCAGGCTGTTGTGGTACATTTTCGGACATTTCTCTCGAAATAGGCTATTTACCCAACCGAGGCTAATACCGGGACCGTGGGCCTCGGCTTGAGGTAGTATACAGGCTAGCTACAGACACAAGGTGAACCTCGCTATGCAAAACAACGACAGCCGTCAGTTCCTAAAAATATCGGTTGCTGTCTCAGCCAAGTCATACATGGTTTCCAGATCCAGGCAAGATTTTCCACGCTACAGTTTGTTGCCGTCGTTTGTAACTTTTTAATCAAAAAAAATGACTTAACCTGACCAGGCAGGATTTTCCACGCGACGTTTGTTTTGCCTTCGTTGGCACTTAAAACAAAAAAACAAAAAAAACTGTGTGTTGTGGATCGATATTTGTTGTTGTGGTGTGTGTGTTGTGTGTGGTGTGTGTGTGTGTGTGTGGTGTGTGTGTGTGTGTGTTATTGTCTGTGTAAATCGAGATTATTCTCTCTCTCTCGTGCGCCTCATGCGCGCGTGCGCACACACCACACCACACACACACACACACACACACGTGCGCACACACGCACACACACATACACACACACACACATATATACACATGCACGCAAACACACACAACACACACACGCACACACACACACACACACACACACACACACACACACACACACACACAAAACGTGCGCGCGCGCGCGCGCGCGCCGCACTACACACACACACACACACACACACACACACACACACACACACGTGCGCACATGCACGCACGCACACACATACACACACGCGCACACACATTATACACACATGCACAAACACACACACACACACACACACACACACACACACATAACACACACACACACACACACACACACACACACACACACACACACACACACACACACACACACACACACACACACACACACACATATGCGCGCGCGCGCACGCGCTGAATTAGTGATTAAGTTGACGTCTTGCGAGAATCTTGGTGGCGATGACATTCCTCTGTGGCTGTAGCAAGAGTGCCTGTTTCCCTTTGTCCTTAAAAGGTGGACGATGGACCCGTTCTTTAGCTCCTGCTCAGTGACTTCCTATTCCCACGTGGTCTGAAATAAATCGGCGAATCTCAACAGTAAGTTTGGCCACCCTGGCCTTTCTGACTTCAGCTGGTATATGGAGTCAAAGCCTGCTTGCTTCTCTTGGCGCGGAACGGAGCTTGCATGCTCTTCGTGCTTCGGATTCCATTGGAAGCTCCGCCAGAGGAGTGTTGAACTCTTCATCTTCATCTTCATCCGTCGAGTGTCCACAATCATCAGGTTGATTATTCTGACACTTTTGGGAGGTTTTTACGAAAAAAAAAACAAACAAACAAACAAACAAACAAACAACAAACAAAAACACTTTTACTGCAGGAGGCTGCTAGTTCTTGACCTGAATAGGTCACAAAAGTCTCTATGTCACAGTAGCCTGTGTCAAGTTGTTGTTCCACTCCTGGATAGTATCTGGCAGGAACGAGTTTAAATCGCTAGTCTCGTACACACTGGACTCAACTTTTGGGACACGTCTGTGATAGCTTCAGTGTCAATGAAGGAGGTTTGTTTCAGACGTTCTTGAGTCTTCCTCCCCGTCTGCTCAGAACCGCATTCTTGTTTGTGAGGGGGGGGGGGGGGGGGGGGGGGGGGGGGGGGGGGGGAGGGGGGTTCTGTCCTGGGGTTGCACTGAGCAGTGGGGGGTGATTTGTGGGGGGGGGGGGGGGGGTTAAGGGGGGGGGGGGGGGGGGATCTTCGGGGCATGGGGGAAATATCGTTTAGCGTCATCTCGATCAGTCATTTCGTGTTAGCTTCTATCCGCGGTATATAGCGACTTCGCGGGATCGACATAAGGTTAACCTCATTCGGAAACATTTCGTGTGCAGTCCGATGACAATATACCGCCCGCCCAGTGATGGACCGTAGAGAGGAATCATGTAGAGAGATATCAAAACAAGAAACCAGACGATACAAATCACAGCGCATGTTAGGAGGATTACCGACACAAGCAGACAAATAAAAAATAATCTCAACAACAGATGTAAAAGAAAGGCGGCTGCTAACTCTCCACAACGCGGTGAAAGATGCCTCACGAGCATCGCACCGATGGTCTTAGAGTGCGCAGTACAGTTTCCCTCTCGGCGCCTGTGTTAAGTGCTTACGTGCTTGTGGCGTGCTCTCTCTCTCTCCTCTCTCGCTCTCCTCTCTCTCTCGTCTCTCTCTCTCTCTCTCTCCATCATGTCTGATAAAACCACGAGCCACACAACTCATTGGCAAACTGAAGGACAAACCATACCCAGAACGCCTGTCAATCCTCAAGCTGCCCAGCCTGGAACACCGAACGACCCAGGGGAGACATGATTGACCTCTACAAATACATCACTGGCAATACACGACACAAGCCGGCCCAGCTTCGAGCTGCATGACAGATGCAACAAGCCGAGACCACAGCAGAGAAGCTTGTTAAGCATTAGATCCCCGCCTGGAAGTTAGGAAATTCATTCTTTTCCGAAAGAGAGGTGTCGGGCTTGGAACAGCCTACCAGAGTCAGTTTGTGTCCGCAGCCAGCATGACTGCATTTAAAAATACTAGACTTGACGCCCACTGGGTCAAGCCACCCAGCACTGTATAACACCGGACTGTTATCAGTAGATTTTGCAAGTGCAAGCAGCCTGTAGATAGGGACAACACATTCGATCGGTGAAACTGACCTGCAACCACGGGTCTCTAAACACCGACAACATCAAGTATCAAGTAAAGTGTCAGATCTGGGTAGCAGACGATAAATCAGGACGACGAAGAACTCTGGCGATAGGGAAAAAAGTACTCTCATGTTCCTGATCTGGGTGAATTGCTTTGCTTTACCTTGCTTTGCGCGGTTTGGAAAGCAAACCCGTTCTGATTACATATCACGACAGTTTCTCATTGACTGTCACAATGGCAGCTCTTCCTAAACAGATACTCGCCGTACCAAATGCCTTGAGCAGAATTTTCGTCGCTGGTGTGTTTCGTCTTGTCATTCGCGGGCTTGCCCAGAAACTTTCACCTGCAGACTCCAAGACGTCGTGCGACCGACCGTAGCTAGAGTTGACCAGCAAAAGGGTATCCCAACTTTACAGCGTGGGCCTTCGCTGCCTCACAGACGTGGATGTGTCGGCCTTGGAACGGTTAGTGTCAGGCGGGTCATCACGGACCAGGCAGAGTGGAGGGGTACAAACACAGACTGGCTGAGGGACGGTGAAAGGTAGGAGAACAGTACCCGCGTGATTTGTCGTGTGATGGTTCTTATACTTCTTAGTTCTAGCACCGTTTGCTGTTTGACATAGCGCTTCGTTGTGTTTGTCAGACGGCCAGTGTGGTGTGTGTGTGTGTGTGTGTGTGTGGTGTGTTGGGGGGGGGGGGGGGGGGGGGCGTTGGTGGGGGTCACGTGAGGATGTGGGTTGTGGATGCTACAGCATAGCCTAACTATACTTCTCGCAACTGTTGGTGTTTCAAATTGCATTTTTCATCATTATCAGACTCAGCCAGTGTGTGTGTGTGTGGTGTGTGTGTTGTGGGTGTGTGTGGTTAATCGAGTAGATTACCATAGGTTGTAGCAAACTACACTTTTAGTTGTAGCACCATATGGTGTTTGAAACATTTTTTTTTTTGCCATTGTCAGGAATCAGCCTCTGTGTGTGTGTGTGTGGCTGTGTGTGTGTGTGTCGTGTGTACAATATGTATGTGTGTAATTCATAATTAGACGACTATGGGTGGTAACCTGAATACACTTCTTGTTTGGGTGTAGGATCATAAACATAATGTTTCTTGGTAGTTCGGAGAAAGACTTCACAAAAAGAGGAAAAAAAAAAAAAAAAAAAGTTGAAAAAGCATTTGATCACACTAAGTCAGAAAGTGTGTGTCGTGTGTGTGTGTGTGTGTGGTGGTGTTGTGTGTGCACATATGAGCTATGTTTGTGTGTGTGTTGGGTGTGTGTGTGTGACAGTGGGTGATACATGTGTGGTGCGCAGCATGAGTGTGGCGTTGTGTGTGATGTGTGTGTGTGTGTGTGTGTGAGTGAGACAGTGGGGTGTGCGTGCATGTGTGTTGTGCATATTGAGTGTGTGTGGGTGTGTGTGTGTGCGGTGTGTGTGTTGTGTGTGTGTGTGTGTGTGTGACAGTGGGGTGTGCGATGTGCGTGCACATATGAGTGTGGTGTGTGTATGTCTGTGTGTGTGTGTGTGTGTGTGGGTGGTGTGTGTTGTCTGTGTTCTGTGTGTGTGTGTGAGACCGTGGGTGTGCATGTGCGTGGCATCATATGAGGTGTGTGTGTGTGTGTCTGTGTGTGTGTGTGGTGTGTGTGTGCGGGTGTGTTGTGTGTGTTGTTGTGTGTGTGCATGAGCACCATGTGCAGAAAAGTCTTTACTAAATGTGACTAGAACTGACTTTAGAGAATGAAAATGTTTGACACCAGCTAAGCTTTTCATATGTTTGTTTTTCAATGTATTCCACACAGCTACAAGTTTTTTTTGCTAGCTAGCGTTCAAGTTACCTGAGAAAAGCCCCCAAAGCCTTAATTTGAGAAACACGGTTACTTTTTGTTAGTTGTTTCCCATACATTTACAAATCAAAATGCATTAATTTGTGTTTGTTTTCCATTACCACTTGTTTGTCTCAAACATAAAAGATGTTTAACACAAAATAAACTGCATAGTGATCTGAACATCATCACCATACCATTTAACAGTGTTGTCATCATTACAGGGTGCAGTAAACTGCTCCTGCGAACAAAGACAACGGAGAGAGGTTTCAGCCATAGTCAGCTATTGCCATGATCGTGGTCTGGCCATCGTGCCACAAGGTGGCAACACAGGCCTGGTGGGCGGCAGCGTACCTGTGTTTGATGAAGTCATCATTTCCCACACAGCTCATGAACAACATCATTAGTCTGGATGAGATGTCTGGTGAGCCAGTCAGATTTTTTTTTTCTGCAGCCCTAGTCTAGTCAAGCCACACCTTCTTTCTTGGGTTACTGAGATCTCCATGAATTAGTTAAGTATTTTCACCTGAGTCTGGTTTGTGTGTGTGTGTGTGTGTGTTTTACATGCATGTGTGTGTTCTGTGTGTGTGTGTGGGTGCTTGCCTGTGTTGTGTGTGTGTGTGTGTGTGTGTGTGTGTGGTGTGTGTGTGTGGTCCATGCATGCACATGTGTTGTCTCTGTGTTGTAGGTGGGTTTGATGTGTGTTTTGCATACACATTGTGTGTGTATGTGTTTTGTGTAGTGTGTTTTGTTGGTGTTTGTGTTGTGTGTGTGTGTGTGTGTGTGTGTGTGTGTGTGTGGGTGTTGCATGCATGTGTGTTGTGTGTGTGGTGCGTGTGTCTGTGTGTCTCTCTGTGTGTGTTGAATGCATGTGTGTGTGTGTGTGTGTGCTGTGTGTGTGTGTGTGTGTGTGTGTACACGAAGACATATCAACAAAGTGTTGATCAATTACTGATGGCTTACCTATGACACATTCTTGAGACAGATATAAAAGCTGGGTCATGGTTGGTTAAAGAGAAAGAGAGAGAGAGAGAGAGAGAGACGAGAGAGAGAGAGAGAGAGAGAGAGATCATCAGCATTGTGGTGGAATGCTGAAATGTCAGAGGCTGATCATGATTCGCTTACAATCAGTTATTTTTTTAGTGGTTTGGAAAAAAAAAAAAAAAAAACAACGGTATTTGGTGGACTGACCTTTTAATCTGTTATTTGAGGCTTTATTAACCAAGTTGACTACTTGTAAATAACACCTTTAGGACGCTAAGAATACAAAAATATTGTATTATTCCGCCGGAAGAGAAAACACGATGCATTTCGACCTCTTTGGTCTTCTTCAGGCAACGTCCATCTTGTGCCCAATTTGAAAGATAAGTGATTGCTCGTTCTTCGTTTTCATTGTCCCTGAATGTTGTTTACCTAGAGGTTGAAAATGCGTCAGGTTTTGCCTTGCAGTTGTTTGTCTCTTTCATCTGGCATAATGATGTAATTTTTTTTTTGTTAAAAGCTCATAATCTCTGTACGCTATTACTCTGTTGTGTCTGTAGAACGTTGAAGATTCTCTTTGCACACATGCCCCCTTACTCTATGACAGTTTCTACCAGTAGTCAGGTCAGTGGCTCTGTGACCATAGTAATCTCCGTGGTCTCATTCAGTAGAGATAAACATGATGGCTGTGACAGGCCTAGATCAGCACAGCTTGGAAGAGGAAGGCTCAGGATGTGATGCGTCAGCATGTCCAGCTCGGCTGAGGCTGGATTCAGTGACCTTGCTGCTGTTAATTTTGGGCTCTTTATCACCTGTCACTGATTTCAGAAATGTCCATGCAAAAGGTTCCTATCCAGTTTAGTACTGTTTGTAATCGTATTCATGCACAGCTGCTGCCTTTCTCTCCCTCCCCCTCCTCTCTTCCTCAGTTCATGCACACACCAGACATGCACACAATCACACACATGCACATGCACATGCATGCTTGCACGCATGCAAGCACACCCCCCCCCCCTCCCCCCCACATACACATGCGCACACACACACACGCACACACCGCACACAGACGCACACAGAGAGGCATACATACACCCACAAGCGCGCACACACACACAGACACATACACACACACACACACACACACACAACACACACACACACACACCACACACACACACACAGCCTAGTTTTATTTGCTTCGAGGATGTTTGTTGGTAGCTATATGTATATTTTTGTAGAAAGTAGTTGTCCTCTTAGTCAGAGTTCTTTTCAGGTGGGAACCTTTTTTTCCCTGTGTATGTGGACAGCCATGAAAAGGCGTGGAGTGATGGTACTGGTTGGCTGATCAGGAATTACACCTGAAACAGGGTCTTTGTGTACATGGACATGCTACGTTTCAGCCCACGTTGTTAAAAGCCTGCACAATCACAGACAGACATGGATGCATGCATGCACACATGCACACACACACACACACACACACACACACACACACACACATACACACACACACACACCAATCACTCACACACACACACACACACACACACACACACACACACACACATGCACATGCACACACACACATAAAAAAACTAATATGATACTATTTAACTCTGGTAGTAATCCAGCAAAATTACCGATCTTAAAAACTGCTTGGTAAGCCTTTAGAATATATAAACAAAAACGTCAAGTTTTTGGGATTAATTCTTACGTCAAAAGCTGACGTGGAATATGTATTTGAGTACATTCTAACAAAGAAGACAAGACAGAGCTTAAATCTTTTAAGACCATTAGTAGATTAGCTTGGGGAATGGACCCTGAAACCTTAGTTCATCTTTCTACAGCACTTGTAAGGTCCAAAACTTTCTTATGGACAAGAAATTTATTTTAGTGCTCCAAATACCTATTACAAAAATTACAAAGTATTGACTCTAAAGCCTATGAAAACTAGCTCTTGGCCTTCCGAGTCATGCGTCAAAACACAGAAACATAACAGAGCAGCTGGAATCTTACCGCTTGATGATTATCGTGAAGTTGTTACTTCAAAATTTGTGTTGAGAGCAAGTACAAGTGACAATTCATTGGGGAAGAATTGAAACTAAGAACTGAGTACGATTTTCCTAAAAGGGCAAACAATATATCGTTGCTAATGTCAATAACAAACATATACTTCTAATCTAATTGAAAGTTCAGGAATGTATAAGCATCGTATACCACCATGGGAAACATTAAAACCGTCATATGACATCAGCTATTCTAAATGAGAAAAGAAGAAAATATAAATTTCATTAATTCAATTGCAAAAACACGTATCTATGAAAAATATCAAAATCATCTTCAGGTTTTTTACAGACGGCTCCGTACTTGACAATGATAATGTTGGTGCGGCCTTTGTCATACTGGCACTGAAAATGAAAAAAATGTTTTTACCTCGGCAAAAAAAAAAATGTCAATTTTTACAGCCCAAATTGACAGCCATCATGCTTGCTTTAGACGCCCTGACCCTGCAAACAACACATGGAAAAAAAATTAGCAGAAGTTTGATGAAAAAGACCCCTAAACACAAAATCCACCAGACTGCGGTCCTTCCCCCGTTCCAGCGCAACCGCCTTCTCTCACGTTATCCAAGAAAGTGGCAACACTGCACCCGCCCTATTTAATTTAGACTGTGACTTCCCTTTTTTGCTGCCTCAAATAACATTCCACCACACACTCTTCCCCCCAGTATCTGCTGTGTGTGCCCCTCCTCACGCCCGCATAGCGAGAAGCTCTTTCTTTATCCTGCACCATTACCCCTCACATTCTCCAATACACACGAGTCTCTCTTGCCTCACTTCTGTCCTTCCCACGAAACACACAGGCTTTTTCTCTCCTCCCACCAATCTCAGAGCTCTTCCCTTTTCACACACTCTTCTTAATTCTTTTATCCCTTCACTAAACAGCATCCCTCGGTCTCCACCATTTTCTTTCCCTACTTATCACTCCTACCATCCC
>JADBJO010026575.1:7500-22362 GCA_016801955.1 Conus betulinus | reverse complement strand
CCCCCCCACACCCCCACTCTCCAAGACTATTCTGAAAGGAGGACCTGAGAGAAAGCAGGTATTACGCAACCTTATGTGTGCATCCACTGCATTGCACATATCTATGCCTTCATTCACCTCAGCACACAGACTTGCTGATCAGTCTCAGGGAGGTGGTGAAAAAGCTACATTTACAAAGAGCATGGATGCAGCATTCTCTGGTTACAAATAAATGTACAGATGAACATACTGCTCTGTAACACAATCCATCACCAATGGTAAATCATGTGAGAAATGCTGTGAGTCCATTCTAAGCCTATCAGAAAGCAGACAGACAAGGACTGTCAGGTCCAGTGGTGCTGCTGTACCGGTCATTATGTTGAACACCACAGACAGCACACCATTCATTCCCTGTGAAAGCACACCCACAAATCACAGATGATATCTGAGCCCTCGGCATTGACTAATCACCACTGTCTGAAACCACAGGCACCATACAGGTAGTTTGATCTGCACAAAATCACAGGCGCTTGACTATTCTCTTTAACTGCAGTCACACAGGGAAAATGTAAATCATGTTATTATATTACATTTGTGGGATCACTTACATAACACATGTATTAGAGTATATGGAACACAATTTGTTTTTACTATATAACAACAGATGAGGATAAACTGTAATGCAGTTCCAATTCACACATAAAAAGCAAAAAATGTCTGGGCATTTAACTTCTCTATGAGTCATTTGAAAAGAAATGAGCATTACTTCTGGATGGCACCATTCCGTATGTCCTTCAAGACAAGCCCCACATTTTTTTTTCTTTCTCTTTGTTTTTTTTTTCTTTTTTTTAACCTTGTACTGACACAGTAATCACCTCAATGTAGACTTAATGAACATATTTCAAACTGATAATAATTGTAGTGACAATGATTTACAAGACCAAGACATTGTGAGTCTGTGCAGATGTTCAGATGCTTCACAGTGCTGGTGAGTGACCATAACGATCAGTCATCAACATGACCAACACTCGTGTCAACACAACGATCAGTCATCAACATGACCAACACTCATGTCAACACAATGATCAGTCATCAACATGACCAACACTCATGTCAACACAACGATCAGTCATCAACATGACCAACACTCATGTCGACACAACGATCAGTCATCAACATGACCAACACTCATGTCGACACAGCGATCAGTCCATCAACATGACCAACACTCATGTCAACACAACGATCAGTCATCAACATGACCAACACTCATGTCAACACAACGATCAGTCATCAACATGACCAACACTCATGTCACACAACGATCAGTCATCAACATGACCAACACTCATGTTGACACAATGACCATGATGATCAGTCATCAACATGACCAACACTCATGTCAACACAATGACACAATGATCAGTCATCAACATGACCAACACTCATGTCAACACAATGATCACAATGATCAGTCATCAACATCACCAACACTCATGTTGACACATGCATATCAACATACACCCTCTATCAGATTTCTTTTTTTTTTATTGAACAATTTTTCATTTTTTACAAGACACATACAAAGCACAAATATGCACATATCAATAGAAAGGAATAACAATGAAAGTAAAGGTGATAGTTAAGTAAAGGTATCTATTCCAGAAACAGCACTGGACACAGCACTTTGATAATCAAGCGTGGATTTGACAATACTGGTAATAAGAGTATTTTGTAACTAGTAGCAGATGAATCGGTAAATGCTATCATCATTCCTATGAGCAAAGTTGATTTATAATATTAGTTTACATAGGCATTATATTGATACAAAGAGCTATGTATAGTAATTCCAATGGCTATGACATTGATACATGAGACATTTCACCTTGTCATTCTTTCTAATAATGACACCAAATGACCTCTATGATGAGTGCACACACACACAAATACAGACACAGACACAGACACACACACACACACACACACACACACACACACACACACACGAACACATACATGTGTATATATATAAGCACTACACAAACACCGGCAAGTGGTGTAAGGAAAGCAGTGCGAATCTAATGTGGCATGGGTCACTGGGACAGGAGAGGGATATCATTACATTTTAAAGCACTCAAATTCCTTTACCAAAGTATATAAAACAGTCCAGTCTCACAATTGTAAATAACATGTGAAAAGGTAAGTTATACACTTCCATATATGTAGGTGCTCACACATCACGAAGGAAGCTAAGGTACAATGGGGTAATAGGCTCTATCAGATTTCTTGTTTCAAAGAAAATCTGATTTGATCTGGACATTGTTTTGGGGAGGTGCCATCTGTTAAAAACAGTCCCCCAGTTCCATGACTGTCTAGCGCTTGAGGAATTTCAACGTTAGCTCTGAGGAAGATGCTAAACCACTTTCAGCTTGGTGTTCAATGTACAGAACTGTATTTTAGTTTGGATTCTACATGTGCTTAAATGGCTCCAGTTCAGCCCTCTGTACCTCTCTCATTGGCGTATTTATCGATGATGCTTCCCTTTTTCACCCAGGTCTGATTTCAGCGTGGCCTCCAACTGGGCGATCTGCACTTTGAGTTTGTTCTCCCGCTGTCTCCACTCTCGCTCACGTTCCAAGTCAAAGGCACTGAAAAACAAAAACAAAAATTTGTCATCATCACCACTCTCATCATCATGGCTATCTGTACAGCTCTTTTTAATCTATGTTTCCATGCATGCATATACTTCACACCACTCTCATTATCATGGCTATCTGTACAGCTCCATGTTATCTTCATTTCCACACATGTTTGTACCTCACACCACTCTCATCATCATGGCTATCTGTACAACTCCATATTATCTTTATTTCCACACATATGTTTGTACCTCACACTGGCCAGAAGGGGAGGGGAGGGGGTAATTCTTGTTCAACATTTGTTGTGAAGTTTCACCAAACTTGGCAAACATGTTGGTCATAGCCATTACCACTCTGACAGAGTATGGTAGATGGGGCTAACACTTTCAATCACTTGGAAGATTAACAGCTATAGACCATAATCTCAAAGTGGAAAAGGACATGTTAGTGGAAGGCTTTCTATCAGGAACAGAAGGCAGACAAAACCAACACCAGAAGCTGCTACACATCAACTGAACACTTGTTCACCATGCTTCAGGAGCCCGTAGTTCTATTCAGATGAGTCATCTCAAGAGTTGCAAGATATAAAGAAATCTAATGAACATTGAGAAACAACAAAAGCAGCTCTATACATTTTGCTCATATTCTCAACCACCCAATCAATTAGCCAATAAAATCTCATCACATATGAGTAAGGTTCAATCACATATCAAAACAGCAAATCATTTACTGGCAAGTTGTGAAAGAATGAAAGAAGAAGAAACTTATGGAATCTACAGTAAGGGTCATGCCTCATCAACTGGGTTCAGTGGAGGCCAGTGAACAGGAACAATGAAGTGGCTAATGTTTCACTTTCACTCTGACTCTTTCAAGCGGCACAGGTAAAAAGAGCAATTTAACTTCCGCTTCCTTTACTTCAAGTGTCAGGATGGAGGCTTGCAACAGCCAGTAAGCAAAGGCCTCATGCCTAACTTGGTGGACATATAATGTTGACCAGTACTTGCCTGTACACTTCAAGCATTACACTGAAGCATCACTTATACCCTGCATATTCCCCACCTTTCTACTTGTGAGCCCCCTCCCCCTCCTCTACCCCCACCGTACCCTTCCTTTTTGTCAAACTGTCTTGTTTGTAAATTTCAGCTGGGTGTATATGTTGATGTGTCAGTTGTAGATATCAACTGCCTTTAGGAAAAGCATTTCTCTTTTTTGAAATGTTCTGCTCCAAGTCTAGCCATTAATCGTTTTTGTTACCCTCTCCTTCTTCCCAACCACCCCCTTCTCTATCTCTCTGTTGCACACACACACACACACACACACACACACACACACACACACACACTCACACACACACACACACACACAAACACACACACACACACACACACACACACACACACACACACACACTCACACACACACACACACACACACACACACACACACACACACACACACACACACACACACACACACACACACACACACACACACACACACACACACACACACACACACACACACACACACACACACACACACACACACACACACACACACACACACACACACACACACACACACACACACACACACACACACACACACACACACACACACACACACACACACACACACACTACACACACACACACACACACACACACACACACACACACACACACACACTCACACACACACACACACACTTATGTTGGACACACAACTGAGACGTGTTACAGTCAAGACGTGTTACAGCGTGCTCTATGTTTGAGCTAAATTAGGGAAGTTCGATCAAGGTGATTGTGTTGAATTTTTTGTGACTGTTGTGTGTTGCATCTGTGCAATAGGGTGTGCACTCTGATTGTTGTTGCAATACTTAGAAGGTCAGCAATTAATGAAATTTATCGTGACTATACATAATGAAGAAGAAAATCGGAATGACGAAATCGGATTTGCTGAATTGCTGAACTGTAAACAGTGATCACACAGTGTTTTCCACGTCGGATCAAGGTGACTCAGCGTTGCTTCTTGTGTGCACGTGCAACAGGTTCGTGAGCCTCCAACAGTTTCTCTCTCCCTCTCTTTAAATAAAAAAGAAAAGAAAAGAAAAGAAATCGGTCTACCACAGGCGCCAGAAGAAACAACCAAACTTTCCTCGTCAGCTTGGTTTTGCAGATCATATAACGAGCGTCATGTCTTACAAAATGTGAAGTAAATAAGCTGGCCCATGGTCCGATGTCTGTTTGTAACACTTTGAATGGAAAGAACTGAAATGAACTTCAAGAACATGATCAATTCCAAAACATGGAACAATCATCGATGATTAAAGAAAGTAAACTTCAGCCGACATTAGATTCCCGACAAAAAACGTTTACTTGCTCAGAAAAAGATTGACAGTTTTGGAGAAACTCTTTATTTTTTATCGATATTCTGCAATTGTAGAAAGTGATGATGTAAGAATTGAAAGAACAGACTTTGATAATGAAGACAAAATACTCTCTCTTCCCACATGGATTTGTGACCCCATCCCCACATGTCTCAGTAAATCAGTGGTTCGATTATTCGTCCATGATTCCAAGAGGATAACACTGAGTTTGTACTTTACCAGAAATGGTTCAGGCACTTTTCTCTGTCAGGGAGCTGATTGTTGGCAGTGGAGTCAAGAAGAATGCGAGGTACTCAAAGACTTGGTGTCAGATTATTGTCAGTCTGAAGACTTACCATCTTTACAGTGTGGACTGATTCGACACCCTATTTCCTTCTTACATGAGGTGTTTGACATTATTCATCTCTCTTCGCCCGTTTCAGCACCTGCAGATATATTATTCCACTCACCCCTGGGTCATGTCCTGAAACTGAGAGCAGAAATGAAACGAAAACAGACCTTAATTCTACTGATGTTTATATAAAAAGAAGTGAAAACTCCAGAGATAGAACAAACAGAAGTCAAAACAAGTAGTCCTTTGGATCACTCGGAAACCCGAGCAGTCAACTCCAACAATTCCTCACAGTGACTTTTTCCACCAAGGAAGTGAATCAAGTACACAACATGTTACTTCAAGTTCAAAAAAAAGGGCCAGACACTGGACGTCAAGCAAATATGACAGAAGGGCGAGCACTTTTCCCTAAACGATTGTATGACAAAACACCCACCAAAAGCTCCAAAGACTAGAAGACAATCAAGACCTTATGGCAGCTGAGTTAAGTCATTTTCAAAATACATTGATCTCCCATCTAGAAGACATCAAACATCTCTATTAAAAATGAAATTAAGCATCATATCACTCAAAAAACTGAAAATCTTCATCAAAAAATAGAGGTTGTGTAAAGGAACATATTTCCAAATTAGAAAACCAGATAATAACTTTGGGCAAAGAAAACCATTCCTTGAAAACACAAATAGGAACTCTTCAGTCAAAACTTAAACTTATGATGGAGAAAGGTCCTACCTCAACAACTTCAACTCAATATGAAGTGCAGCACTCCCACCCAGTGGAAACAAGGAGAGAATTTACTCCTGTTATTGAAGATTCTCCAAATCAAACGAGTGACAAAATAATACACTCGAAAGTGAAGCACCAAGTAGCGCTGTAATTTATTCAAAGAAAATATCTGAAGATAGTGTATCTCTAAAACAAAACAGTCTAGAAACACACATATCACTAGCAACTCCTCCTGTGTCAACTCAAAATCGTTTTGAAATTTTAGAGGAAGAAAACTGTACCTGTGAAAAACAAGAAAGTGGTGAATTCAGTGAAAGCAGTGCTGATCCTGGAGATAACAATGCTTCCCAAACACAGTTTAAGAAATCAAACACCCACACGACAGAGATCACCTTCGCAAGTGTTTAACGAAATTAAGATTCCTGACAACATTTCTTCAGTCCTCATCGGAGATTCTGTTTTAAGATTTATTGATCCAAGACGGTTGGGAACTGAAGAAGATCGGGTGTTTAAAGTGTGCATTCCGGGAATGACAGTACAGAACATGATCCAGTGGCTTCATTCATTGCCCGATAAGCTCACCCATGTCCAACACATGATTGTTCATGTTGGGGTCAACGATTGTCCGGCTGGCCCAGTGTCTGCTAAACAGTGGACAGAACTGATTACTCTGTGCAAAAAAATCTTTTCCGTCAGCCTGTATCACGTTCAGTTCTATCATTCCAGCACGAGGACGCCATGTTCTGAATAATGCGATCTCCCCCTCCAACAGAACCTTGCACTCAGCCTGTAATACATCTAAAATTAATTTGATTGATAATCATGACACTTTTATTACAAAAAAATGGTGCTCCAAGACTCGCTTTATACAAAGACTTTGTCCATCTTAGTCTAAAGGGAACCGCAAAGCTCGCTGTTAACTTTATGAAGTACTTGCCACGTTTCTTCCGTTACAACTTTGGCCAACACCCTGTAGGGGCTTTTCCACCTCGAAGACAACCCAGAAGTAATCAGCAAGTAGAAGAGCTTTCAGATGCCTTCACACAACACACTACATAGTGGCAGGATGGACTCTCGTGCTGAACCGAGTCGACCCTCTGGTCATAGCAGCAACGTTCCTGGCGTCCCATCCATCACTTCCATGGCCCACTATCCCCTGCTGCCATCCCGGAGAGATGGTGGACCATTCAACGACAGGCTGTATCCAGTTCATCCTGAGGGTCCTGTTCCTGTACGTCCTGCTCCTGCACTGCAGCAATTGGACGCCATGGACCAGACCGTTCAGCCTTCCTTTCACAGACTCCCCCAGGACAGAGGCAATCTGTCTGTCCAGGAAACGCATGGTGTCCCTTTTCCTTTGTGCTCCAACTCACCCCATTACCCATTCCAAGGACCCTGGTACCCCTTTACGTCACACCCATACCCCCTTCCCCTGTATTCACCTTCAGTCATGGGTGACCACACTCATACAGCTATCCCAAACCATCTGCAATTACTCCATGACCCGCGTGTAGCTGTGCCACCCCCCAATACCTGGTACCCTGAAGGATTACCGACACAACCCGGACAATACGCCCTTCAGCTGATGAACATGGCATCACAGCTTTTCACCAACAAAGACCTCAGTAACAGAGTGGTTGCATTTCACATGGTGCGCTCTCGTGCGCGCGTTTGTGTGTGTAGTGTGTGTGTGTGTGTGTGTGGGGGGGGGGGGGGGGGGGGGGGGTGTGCGTGTGTACATACGTGTGTGCGTACACGGATGTGCGCACCTATAACGCCTTTTTTTTTTTTATTTGAGTAAAAATCGTTTTTTCCCATGACAATCGACATCGATATATCAAGTGTGAACGTTAGTATGGTGAATGTGTGGTTTTTGATATCGGACCTGGGAACTTGAAGTGACTTGTGCCTGGTGACTAATTTGGATCCTTGAATCTTGAAGTTGGCGGACTGCGCGATAATTTCTGTTGTACTTTATATGCTATTCTTACTGCATTTTTTTCTGGTTTGAAGATTCTTGTATTTGTCTGCTATTCTGTTGGTACATCAATATATAGATATTTTTTCCTATCTGAGTGAATGCGTGTATGAATGTAATAGATTATTTTGTAAGGAATCTTTTTTTTTTTTTCATTTTTGTCATTGAACTCAATTGCTGTTGTAGTATAGAAGATACAGTGTGTGCAGTGTGTATCTAGTAACGCTGAAGTCGGTGTTCACTTATCCGAACTATTTATCCTTTTCATTTTTTTTTTTTTTTTTTTTTTTTTTTTTTTTTTTTAAACTCTTTGAACTTTTCTATAACTCAGATATACATTGCATTACTTGTTGTATATATACACATTCTAAATCTGAGAAAACTTTTCTAGATTTATTGAACTTATTCCCAAACGATTTGCAAGATGTCTTTAACATTAGATACGTGGCCATTAAAAACAGGACTTCGAGTAGGCTACTTGAACATTAACAATGCAACAAATAAGAAAGACGATATTGCAACTATTCTTCACAACAGTGGTAACAATTTTCATGTATTTTGTTTCGCAGAATCCCGTTTGTCCTCGCAAATAACTGATGCCGATATGAATATGCCAGGATATCATATAATTCGACTAGATCCACATAAACCCAAAACCACAGGCATACTATTGTATGTTGCATCTTCGTTAAACTACAAAAAACTGAATAATCTAGAAAATTATGACATTGAATCTGTATGGATTGAAAAATCAGCATGAAAAACAGCAAACCACTAATCATAGGATTTATGTACAGAAATCCCATCAGAAAAACAGACAGACTGGCAAGAAAAATTTAGTGTCCTTATGGATGAAGTAACGATGCTAAGTTTTGAAACTGTAATTTTGGGAGATTTTAATATAGATTTAATGAAACCCAAACCCAAGTGGCATCAAAACTACACTTTACACGGCCTACAACAACTTATTGACAAACCAACCCGTGTAACTGAACATTCAAGTCCTTAATTGATCACATTTACACAAACAAGACAACAACAACCTATTATTGAAGTATGTGCTCCACCATGTGGATGTAGTGACCATAATCCTGTTTGTCTTACTTGGTACAAAACCCGTATTAAAGTTCCAAAGGTAGGGCATAAGATTATATATTATAGAAGCTTTAGAAACTTTAAAGAAGAAGATTTCCTTTCACCCTTGCCACGGCACAGATGGATTATATATATCAAATAAGAGATCCTGATGAAGCAGCTGAATATTGGATCAGTACATTTACTTCTGTATATATACAAGCATGCTCCATTCATAAAGAAAAGAGTCAAACAAGAAAAAACAAAACCACCGTGGATAACAAAAGAAATTGATATAGAGAAATTAATAAAAGAAATCATTTAAGCAATTTCGGAACAAGTAAAGAATTTCGAAAACAAAGAAATAAGGTAAACTCAATGAAACGAAAATCTAAACGCAATTACTTCCAAAAGATGTTAATTTCTACAAAGGATTCACGTCAGATCTGGGAAAGCTATCAACATGTTGAATAATAAACAGGTATCAAGAAGTCAGCAAATTCTTACAGACGTATCTGCAGATCAGTTAAACAACTATTTTGCAAACATCAAAGATAAAATCATATTACATGACAGGTCCAGTGAAAATGATCTTAGCCACTTAAAACATTACCTTGATTCAAAGAATATTACTTTCCTTTTACTCTCCAACCAATGACAGTATTGGATGTCAGTGAAAGTTTCTCATCTTTAAAACAATCTGGTGCACGCGATTTAGACGGTTTAGATAAAAAACTAAAAGTTTCATGCCCAATGATCTCTGACACGCTAACTTATTTATACAATTTGTGCATAGATAAACAAACCTTTCCTTTAAAATTTAAGGAAGCTAAAGTCAGTCCTCTCCATAAAATCTGGTGAAACATCAAATCCATCAAATATCGACCTGTTTCTATTTTATCTGCTTTATCTAAACCTATTGAAAAACACATGCAAAAGTCCCTCTATTCTTACCTTGCTAAAAATAATTTTACTCAATGAAGATCAGTCTGGTTTCCGTGAAAATCATTCCCTGCCATACAGCCCTCATACAGCTTGTTGATATAGCCTTCTATGCAGTATAAATGAAAATAAATTTACTGGTATTCTTTTTATAGACTTTGAAAAAGCGTTTGATGTTATAAATCATCCACTCCTACTGCGCAAATTAGAACTGTATAAATTAAATCCAGAATTCATTAATCTCTTGTCTTCTTTTCTATGTAACAGAAAACAAGCAAGCAGTAACAGTTAACAAAAAAATGTCAAACTTTTTGCCTGTCAAATACGGAGTACCACAAGGCTCTGTATTAGGTCCTCTTCTGTTTTCTATCTATATCAATGATTTACCTTTTTATGTTAAATGTAGTGTGAAATGTTTGCCGATGATACATCACTCTATTCCAGTGATTCAGACACCCATAGACTAGCAAACAAACTACAAGATAATATTCATGGACTTACTGAATGGACCCAACTGAATCATATGTCCTTAAATGCAAACAAAGACCAAATGTATGTATGTATGTGCTCGACAAAAAAGGCAAAGAATGAAGTCAAAATTTCAACCATTGTTTATATCTGATAAACAAATTGAAGAAGTAGAGTCACATAAAATGCTAGGTGTAATAATTGATAAGGATCTATCGTGGACTGACCATACGAAGTCACTGGGAAAACGTCTTTCAACAAAATTGCTTCAGCTAGCCAAGATTAAGAATTTCCTTGATACCCATTCTCGTAAGCTTTTCTTCTGTGCTCACGTTTTATCAATAATTGATTATGCATCGACATTATGGGACAGCTGCAGTGAAACCAACTTAAAAATGATTCATCGAATGTACAAAAGAGCACTAAAATTAGTGTTGTTAAAATCAAGCACTCTGACTACAGAAGATTATAAAAAAAAAACTTAATATATTAACTTTCCACAACAGACTTTTGTTCAATAAGGCAGTTTGTATGCATAATGTTATATACGGCAATGCTCCTAAAAAGATAAGCGACCACGTTTAAAACTAACATCCATAGACACAATCATTTTTTTCTATTCCTAGACCAAGAAATAATCTTTATAAATCTAGTTTTTTATACTCTGGTGGAAATGTATGGAACAAGTTACCAACACGCTTTAAAAGTATAAACAATAAAATCCAGTTTAAAAATAATCTGAAAAGTATCTCATGAATGGTTCATAACTTATATTTTCCCAACCCTTTGAAATAAGGTTTTATGGTTTTTCATATGTATGCATATGTATATGTATATCTATGTACATGCTCGTGCATAAGTGTGTGTGCCTCAAAGGAAAGGGTATGTCAGTGTCGATAGTATTCTTGGAGTATACATACCGTGCACATTTGTGAAGACAATGTACATATTGTATATAACCAATCTCTCTCTCTCTCTCTCTCTCTCTCTCTCTCTCTCTCTCTCTCTCTCTCTTTCTTTCTGTAATTTCACCTTCTCATTTGTACACTCCCTATCTCCCCCCCCCCCCCCCCCCCATTTCTTCTCTGGTCTATTTGTTGTTATCTCTGACTTTCATAAATTTCTGTGATTATTCGTCGTTTCACCGATTTTTTTTTTTTTTTTTTTTTTTTTTTTTTTTTTTTTGGATGGCTTGATGTAAAAAAGCAGATTCACTGCTTATTCAATGTTCCATCTGAAAATAAAATTTTGACTTTGACTTTGACTTTGATCATCTCCTGTTTTTGTTTCACAATGAGTTACTATTATTACGTGTTACCTTTTCCTTTTATTTGTGTGCTTAGTAATTCATGATCACTCTAGTTTCCCAACTCGCCGTTTTTTTTCACACACGTAAACATTGTTGCTCTGGTCTTGGTATTTCACTGGTTTTTGGTTAGATGTTTACTCGACATTAAATAGCAGCGTCGACAGAGTGATGATGCGAGAGAGAGAGAGAGAGAGAGAGAGAGAGAGAGAGAGAGAGAGAGAGAGAGAGAGAGAGAGAGTGTGTGTGTGTGTGTGTGTGTGTGTGTGCCGTTGTCACGCTGTGCTCATGTAAATCTCCCTGCATACACACACACACACACACACACACACACACACACACACACACACACACACACACACACACACACATATGCACACACACACACACACACACACACACACACACACACACACACACACACACACACACACACACACGTGCGCGCGCACGCGCACACACACACACACACACACACACACACACATACACACACACACACACACAGTGGTTGTTCATGCACCTATCAAGACAAACATATTACGCGCAGACTCAACCACGCACTGTCTGTAAAAGCGCTCATGGTTGCGTATTCTAATTTATTTCAAACCGAATTAACAGCGAAAAAAATACGATTTTTTCTGTTCGTGAAAGCGTGTACAGTTTTTTTCCTTGTTGTTGTTGTTGTTGTTGTTGTTGTTGTTGTTGTTCTTCTTCTTCTTCTTCTTCTTCTTCTTCTTCTTCTTCTTCTTCTTCTTCTTCTTCTCTTCTTCCTTTCCGCTGTCACATCTTTCGTGCCACCCCCAGTGACAGGGCGCACACGCCACTCATTCCGTCTCCCCGTCCACAGCCACATCCAGGATGTCTGTCCCCAGAAACCGACAATCGATAGGGAGCTGTGGATATCATCACGTTGTCATGAGACAATATTTCACGCGAAGAGACACTCCACGGCTGTCGAGTCACTTCGGTGGTGTTCAGTGGTGCCTGTTCTGATACAACACACGGAGGACAGCATCTAATGAGCATCCCACTGACGACGACGATAATTAGCCGTGGAGCCAACACGAGTATGCTCTTCCTCCCACGCAACCCCCCCCCCCCCCCCCTCCTCTCCCCAACCCTCCCCCGAAGTGCGCCACCACGTCCGTCCAGGGAAAGTCCCCATGCATTTTCCGGTACCAGCGAAATCGAAACTGAGGCCACCATAAAAGCAGGGTATAAAGGGCCATGGAACTGGAAACTTTCATGTCTAATCAACACGGAGGACTGGAGGACCTTGCGACGTACTGCCACCTTCGTCTTGGAGACGGGGGAACCTATCTGATACATGACGAACGAGACAACAACAACTATTAGGATGAAAAGGATCAAGAGGCATCCTGGTCCGAGACAGCATGACAAAACTGCACTCTACATTTCCTTTCCTAATGATTATGTCCAGGCGTCAATCAGGCCCGAAAGATGCAAACACCTGCGGTGTTTGTCAGGAAATATGGGCCGTACCCTCAGAGACGCACCTGTTAAGTGGATGAAACTTGACTGTGCGACCCCAGTCTTCCTAGCTGCTTCCATAGCAAATTCAACTTTAGTTAAGGGCCAATCGGAGTAGGAAAAAAAAAAAAAACACAAGTAAATGGCTCTGATGGGATTCGAACCTACGACTTACTAACCAGGAGCCTGCAACGCAAACCCCTTCGCCAAGGCGGCTGGCTGTTCTTTTTGAATGTAAGATGGCAGAATGTAGCCGTTGTGTATACGTGCATGCGCGTGTGCGTATATATGCATGTGTGTGCGCGCGCGCGCGCGTGTGTGTGTGTGTGTGTGTGTGTGTGTGTGTGTGTGTGTGTGTGTGTGTGTGCGTGCGTGTACAAAAAACTGTACGGTCACATTAGTTATATCCCCTTATTTCAAGTCTTTCGTGTCAAGCACATAACGCTCTATAGTGACTGAGAAATTCACTGTAGGAATGTTTCATCATCATAATTATGATTATGATTATTGCCATTATGATCATCATCTACGATTAATTATCACAATATGACAGCGTTATATAGTTCTGCGTGCTCGGTCAGGGTCAGCTTCAAAGAAAAATGACTATTCCGCAACAAACGAAAGAAACAAACAAATTTCAAGACAAAACACGACACGTTCCGACCTCTTTGGGCCTTTTACAGGCAAGCCAAACAACATGCAAGGCAATGAACACGAAGAACGAACAATCACTTATTTCCTCAGAGATTCCACACCCAAACTGCGCCCCAATTTTAGGAGATAAGTTCGTTCTCCCGCGAGAATGATTCTGGTTCGAGCGTTACCGTGCACGCGAGAGCTGTCCTGTGAGGGAGACTGATGTGTCGTTCGTTGTTGACTCTAAATCTGTATTCTCGATTTGTTAAGTAAAAAAAGAAAACAGTTGAAATGGTAGGGACAATAGGTTATTGAAATTGACTGTGGGTCCTCTTTGGAATTCACGTGTTCCTGGCTTCATAACACAGCGTGTGATTTGCGAGTTGGTGTGATTAGGGTTAGTTAAAGGTTCCAGGTATGACATAATCAACATGGCCGTTTCATGGGAGTACACAGAGGGAGAGATTCTCCACAAATTGGAATTAAATGTGCTGCACGTATTGAGAGTTATTCGACTCTCCGCAATAGACCGTACGTATTAAGGTTAACGTGGCTCTGCACAGGTAGGGTAAGATGGACTCCCGTATTAAGATTAGCGTGTCTCTCCACAAGTAGGAGTGAAGAGACTGTACTTATAAAGAGTACTGTGACTCCTTGAACAGGAATAAATTGACTCCATATGTGTGTGTGTGTGTGTGTGTGTGTGTGTGTGTGTGTGTGTGTGTGTGCCTGAGTGCGCGCGCGCGCGCGCGCGCGCGTGTGTGTGTGTGTGTGTGTGTGTGTGTGTGTGTGGTGTGTGTGTGTGTGTGTGTGTGTGTGTGTGAGTGAGTGAGTGAGTGAGAGAGAGTGTGAGAGTGTGTGTGTGTGTGTGTGTGTGTGTGTGCGCGCGCGCGCGCGCGC
>JADBJO010026575.1:0-2500 GCA_016801955.1 Conus betulinus | reverse complement strand
TTATCCTTGATAGAAGTTTTCTACAAGGCAATCGTTTGGTAAAAGGGAGAGTTAGTCCCTTTTGTTTATTGAGATTTTGCTGGGCATAATTTGGAGCCATGTCGCGGAAAACTTTTTTTGTGTTTGAAAGATGATGGATTTGCACCATGAAGCAAAAACTCGCTGCAGAGCGGTGGCATGGTACATGTGCAAATGGTTTTCAATGTATTAGCGCTATGTTCGCTGCTTTTGATGCAGCTATAACACAGAGCAGCATATGTGTTGCTTTGTCGTGTATAGAACAGCTGGAGGTTTTTTTTTGTTGGTTTTTTTATTTTTGCTGAGCCATGAACATAGTGTTTGCGTTTTCTGTTTTGGTCGTTAGCAGACAATCAATTTGCAGGGCAGTATTCTGAATGAATGGATCCCCATTTGGACTTCCGGGAACAAAATTTATCCCCTTGCCCATCACGTTGATTTTTTACGTTTCTCTCCCTTTGCAAACTGACGTGTCAGATAATGACCACAAGAATAAAATTAGAGTAAAACCGGTAATACTCCTGTTAGGGCTGGGCCATGATGCTCCAATGCCTCATGTTACTTACAGTCAGTTCTCAGAATGTGCACTGTTGAAAAGGTATTTTGGTGGAATACTATTTCTCTTCACTTCAGCTGGTCAGGCAGACACGTGTAATTTTTTTCGGCTGATTGAAGTCTGCTGTGGCGACAGTAATTCAGTGACCGTCACTTGTATGACAAATGTAAGAAGTGCTTTTTTTTCAATCATGTACATTTTTTCTTTTGTGTATTCTAATGCGTCCTTGTGAACAATGACATGAACTTTTGTGTGTAACAGTTTGCCAAACTATGTGATCGATGCCATACACTGTAGACAAAGTGATTTTAAGTGACTCAAAAGTCAGATGTTATTTGCTGGGAAATGGGCATTAAGTATTATTGAGCAACGTGCTGACCACAGTATAACTGTGCAGACTTGTCGAAGCGGGAGTAGGGTTGCTATAGACTGGCGAAGCACGCACGCAAACCTCCCACACAAAGGGAAGTGGGCGGCGTTCGGATAACTGTTTGTGGGGTAATTCCAGGTTCTCCTCACCACAGTGTAGGAGGGATGAACTCAGAACTTGTGCGTGTATGCCTCATATATGACTGTCTTAAGTCATATTCAAGTATGTGGTGCTTCGTCTGGCACATTCCATATTTTTTTTTTTACCAGTAGACTGTTGTGCCTGGATTTGGTAATTATAATTCACGGGGACCATGAATTGCAGCAGGGGAGAATAATATGTAAAGGGTATGATTCTGTCCAACTTTTGAGAACAGAGAGTTTTCAGTGGTTAATCACGCAAACGTGGGATAGGATCACAATGAGGGGTAACCTAGCTGGTAGTTTGGAATGCCAGTTAAGAGGTTAAAAGGCTGGTCACTCAGCAGACAATTTACCTACGGCTGGTCTGGGCAGACTGGTTTACAAGAGACAGCCATTGGATTTCAGCCACATTATAATTGTGTTGCTTTTGATGAGGAGGTCTTGAGCTTCTTTTTGACCATGGCTGGTCTGGATGGCTTGGTCTGGATGCCTAATTGTAGGCCGAGGAGACAGCCCTGGGAGACCATGGAGCCGTAGTTGTTGTTGTCTTGGCTGAGGTGGACTTGAGATTTTAGAGAGGTAAATATCCGCAGGTGGGAGTCGTTGGCGACAGAGTGCACACATGCTGGATTTTGTCCTCGGTACAGAGTCTGAAGGGGGCTGTATTGATGTTCCTCTGCACTCCTCCAGATCCAGCCACTAACATGATGGTCGGCCCCGTTGTTTGTCGGGCCCTGGGGGATAGAATGTCAGTCAACAGCAGCCCGGTGAAGCCGGATCTGGCCTCATCAGACGCTTCTAGCGGTTCCATTGTGACTCAGGCCACAAAAGAGTTTCTCGAAAAATCTCGTTGAAATGGGCTGGGAGGCCTATATACTCCCAGCGTTCTGGCTCTGAGGCCATTTCTTCACAGAGCGGAGTGTGGTGAAGGCAGTGACGCTGATTTCCGTTATTCAGGTGTTTGTGAATGTAAAGGTATGTTGATGGTTTCTGCCTTTGTTTCGCCATGTTTTACCTAGAGTGAGGGCAGATAGAGTATTATCTTAGTGAAACAACACTAGTAGATGGAAGTTAAAAGTTCTGTGTTCTTACATTTTTTATTGTACAAACTCCAATTTCTTATTAACTGGAAATGTGATATACTAAATTTTCACCGTCAATTATTCAAGTAACTCTGGAACCAAGGAGGGGCTGGCGCTTAATATGAATGAAATTAGAAACAGTTATTCAGTACTGTCACAGATTTTATTGTTGGTAATCAACAAATCGATGCCAGAAAATACAGATTGCAAACGTTGCTGTCTTTTATTGTGATTAGTGGATAAAGTTTAACGCACGCCTTGCAGGTTCCTTGGGTTCGAACATTAGACAAATGACTTGTAAACGTCGCTCTTGTTGGCTGGCAAGATGGAT
>JADBJO010026574.1:0-22363 GCA_016801955.1 Conus betulinus | reverse complement strand
TAAGCAACATCACACTGATCATTGAGTACACACCCAACTCGTGCTTCAGACAGTTTGGTGAACGAGTGTCTGATGCACGAAGAAAGGGGGACCTTGATTCATCCCAAACAGTCTTGGCTGAAACATTCAAGTCGCTCGGCAACAGCGCCTATGGCAAAACTCTGACTAACATCGCCAAAACACAGGGACATTCACTATGTCACAGCTGACCAAGTACCCAAACTGGTGAATGAAAGTCGGTTTCAAACACTGACCAAGCCAGGAGGGGGTGTAGTAGAGGTGGAACTGAGCAAGAAAAAGAATCGCTGGGTACTCTCTTTGCAGGTTGTCTATCAGTACGCTAAACTGCGAATGTTAGAATTCTATTACGATTTTCTGGTCAAATTCGTGGACAGGCCAGACTTTCAACTCCTGGATATGGATACAGACTCACTCTACATGGTGCTTAGTCGTAAGAGTTTAAAGGAAGTCATACAAATATCTTTGCGCGAACAGTTTTACAAAGAGTATAATCAGTGGTTTCCAGCTGAGGCTTGCTCAGAACGCACAGTGCTTTTCCAACGCACACGCTCAGTGGAGCTTCCATGGAACCCAGCACACTGCCCTGACTGTCTTGACCGTGGACAATATGACAAACACCAGGCTTGTTCAAAACAGAATACACGCGGGACTCGTTTGTGTGATTGTGTTCAAAAACTTATTTCTGTTCAGAGCAAGATAAAAAACAAATTCAGTTGCAAAGGACTCAGCAAAAATCACAACACTCTCACCAAAGATGTTTATCAACGAGTGCTCACCACGCAGGAAAGTGGGGGCGGTACAAACACTGGTTTCAGGACAGATGGAAAAGCTATGTTCACTTATACTCAAAATCACAAGTTGCTTCCTTCTACATTAAACTCATCATCGCTTCAGACGGAATCTCCACATTTCTACCCCTGTCTAGCATTCTTGGTGTAAAAGTCGTGTCTGGTAACGTTCCAATGCTGTCTTCTCTGTAAATGTTTTGATGGCTGTTTGAAAACTCATTTTCAAGTTATATGACGCTGTGGTGCTCAGTCTAAACATAGCTTTGGGAAAAATTCCCCCCACCTCGTTGGTGTTTCCTGGGTGATCCTTTCTTCTGTGAGGCTGATTAAAGCTAATATCTGACTTCTTTTATTCGTAGCTTTCTTCAGTTTCATAGTTTTAAAGGGTCAGCAGACAGGGGAAAAGCACTAGGTATGCTGTCTGTGTAATTTTACGTTTGGTATTTCCTTCCAGATGCGGTTCAGCCATGGTACTACTGAATGGGTTAGCGGACAGGTGAGCAAATATGTACATATGCTTATGATAGTGATTTTTTTGTTATGTGTTTAAGGTGTGCTGAGACAGAGTTAAAATAAATCAACACACACACACACACACACACACACACACACACACATGCAGACCCATCGTATGTAACCTCAACCTCTTTTGGTTGTGGGTGTTACTGCTGCTGCTGCTGCTGCTGCTGCTCCCAGTGGTGGTGGTGGTGGTGGTCAAAGTGGTGATGGTGGTGGTGATCAACATGGTGATGGCGGTGGTGGTGGTGGTAGAGGTGGTGGTGTGTGGTCAGGTGGTGAAGGTGGTGAAGGTGTTGTTGTTGTTGTTGTTGTTGTTCGTTGTCCTCCATTTTCTTCCTCATCTTTTTCTTCCTCTTTTTCTTCTTCTTCTTCCTCCTTTTCCTCCTCACTACTCGTATTTAAAATTATCATTTCTTCTTCTTCCTCTTCCTTCCACTCCTCCCACACTTCTTCTTCTTCTACTCTACTTCTTCTTCTTCTCTTCTTCCTCCTCCCACTCCTCCCATTCTACTTCTACTGCTTCTCCTTCTTCTTCTTCTACCACTGCATACACGTCTCTCATTTCTTTCGGATCATGGGAAATCATTTTCTTTTTGATATGAAACAGATTCACGATGGGAATTTGGGGTTTATATGATGTTTTTTCCCGCCAAACACCTGTTTGCATTGGAACTCATCTTTGAGCTGCTTGTTCAAGCCATCAGTAGCAGACAAAGAGAACACACTCCATGGCAGGAACCAACAAAAAAAAAAGAAAAAGAAAAAAAAAAAGAAAAGCACCATCCCTGGCACATCTGCTACCAAGACAAATAGTAACAGACAAAGAGAACAGACTCTACAGTAGGAACCAAACACACACACACACAAAATAGCGCCCATTTTCGAAGCTGCTATCCACGCTGCACCGATCACCTTACCACAAAGACACGGACACATCTCTGCTCGGTCTCACCAACCACACTCCTTGCCTCCCACGCCAGTACTCAAAGACACACGCATTCATACAACACACGCTCACACCGCACACTCACAAAGAGCAGAATGACCTTGTCCCCTTTCACAAAGGATTACTGAGGTTAGTGTCCTGAGTTTCACCTTTGGACGACCCGCTGTCACCCCACCCATTTCACCCCCAGCGTATGCGTGTTCAAGACCAAGACCAAGTTCAAACCAAGATGAGACTGACAGCCAGAGAGAGAGAGAGAGAGAGAGAGAGAGAGCAGTTACTATGTCAGGTCGCTACTGCGTTTTCCTTCCGCTAAGTACTGTGCAAATTGATCCGTTGATGATAGGCAGCCAAGTGGAGGATCAGATAGAGGCCATTAAAAAATGAATGATGCTCTGTGATTCACCATTTGGGGTCTTGCTCCTTTATTCTCTCTCTTTTTTTTTTTTTTTGATCCTACGCAGCTTAGGGAGGACAATATCCATAAAAAATAAATCAATTTGAAAAGGTAATAGCAAATACAAAACAAAACAAAAACAAACAAACAAACAAAACAGAACTTTAAGAACGACAACAAAAATATGGTTTAGCAAGAAAATATTGTTTTCCTAACTGTTATACAAAGTCTGTACAGTCAGCAAAATTGCACACTGTTATTCAAAAGTAGACACCACACTGTATACACATCAGTCTTTCTTCAAGGCCATGATATAGGGATCCTCATTTGGACAGTAGTAGTCGTGCTGAGAAGTGTTGGTTCCGTTCTGGAATCGCGTGGCTCTGTCATAGTGGTGTAGGACTCCACCACCACAGGGGTGTGTGATTCCACCATCACACCGTCCATCGCTCCGACGTCAGGGGGAGATGGGCACCAAGGCAGCTGGGTCTTCTTTCATCCCCTTCCTTTTGTTTTGGGGTCCCACAACACCAGCTTGGGACTGTGGCTGTCTTCACAATGCCCAGTCCATCCATGATGTCAGGGCTCTGCTCAAACATGGTGGAGGTTGGTGGGAAGTCAGCAGGTTGTTCACACTGCCCTGAGATATCCAGCAGGAGTCCCCAGAGTCGAAGGAGGAGACGGAGTACAGGAAGGTGTGGTTACACCCTGGGATTGTTGGTACAGGATGGTGCCTCTGCTGATAATGCTGGGGTAGTTGTGTTTGATTTGTCCGATGACAGAGCTGATGTTTGGTGATTGAAGTCTGCCACCAGTTTATTCTTCAGCTTGACCAGTCTTTCAAACTCCCACAATTCCAGCGACAATCCTCTCTGTGCCCTGACCAGACGACCACCCTTGGTGTTGGTTGGTCTCTTGTAATGATGCACATGTATTCTGACAGTCTTTCGCCAAGTTTTGACGGTGGCAAAAATGTTGCATCCCAGTGGGTAGAGCGTAGGCTCTGGCTCCTTGTTCTTCATGGTAGTGGTCTCTAAAGACGTTTTTGTCAGTGCGAGTGTAGTAGAGAAGGTAATGATGACGAAATGACCAGCCGCTGTGACGAAGTGGTTAGCGTCGCAGACTCCCGGCTGGGAGGTCGTGGGTTCAAATCCCATCAGTCATGTGGGTTTTTCTACCCTGACCGGCTCCTACCCAGAGTTGAGTTTGCTATGGACTCAGTTGGGAAGACTGGGACCACACAGTTGAGTTTCATCCACTTAATGGATGCGTTTCTGAGAGTGTTGCTCAAATTTCTTGACCAACACTGCAGGTGTCTGTATCTCTCGGGCCTGGTTGACGCCGGGATATATTATGAAAGGAAGCGTAGAGTACAGCCCTGTCACGTAGTCTCAGACCGAAATGGAAATCCGTAGCATCGTCTTAATCATCCTCATTCTCATCGATCAGCATTTAAAAAAAAAATGACGAAATGGTTGAGGCCTCTCTTATATAGTTCCTGTGTGTATGTATGTACAAGGACTGGTTTAAACCTGTTCAGACCACCTCACACTGTATATGTAAACAAACCAATCAGGAAAACAAGCGGTTATCCAACCAAAAGTTCAAGATTCTGATTGTGTTTGATTTTAAAATTCATGAACGAGAAGACTGACGACTTTGTTTTGAAACTCCAGGGATTTTGTAAATTCCCAGGATTCGGCCTTCAAACTCAGCCAGTTTAAAAACTTTCTGAAAATGGGACCCGTATGGAAGAAAGACGGTCTCTGTTGAGTCCAGACCACAAGTGGTCTCCAAGAGTATGTAAAAAGCATGTGACGCATTCTCCTTCCGCAATCTGTACATTTTGCTCAAACTCGGCGCGATACATTGGTAGCAACTCTGTGACAAACAGATTGATAAGAGTCAAGCGAATCTAAGCTTTCATTTTCCCAGTCCCGATTTTAACTTCCACCAAAATCTTCTCCTTTGTGCGTCGTAGTGAAACGTGTGTTGTATGTGACACACTGACTACATTACAACGCTTTTTAAAAGACTTTTTTTTCTGTGAACGGAATGAATAAATGATCTCACTTTTTGATCACTGGTCCTCAGTTTATGGGGATCAAACACCGACAACACTTGGGGAAGACTGTGACCACGATTTTTTCTTAAAATGAAATACAGCACATAGTACCCACAGGCTGAGCTGTTTATGTGTTGAATAAGTCTTTGGTTAAAACGATAACTGAAACTGTTTCAACTTAAACTTTTCAATGTCTGGATAAAAAGAAGGAAGTAGACCAAAACTATTAAAATATTCTGCTTTACCACGATCATTGAACCAAACACTGACCCAATGTTCTCCCGGTCCATAGCTGTGGTTGGTATTGATCACCAATGTGATGATAGGTCGTTGGGTGGTGAGATACAGTGGGAGTTTGTTCCTTGGATATATTCCACCAAAGACACGTCGAGCGTGAATGTCTTTAGTCAACACTGTGGCAATGTCCACACTGTTCATGTTGAAACGTCTGCCAGCACTTGGCGGGAACGATCGATTTCGATCATATTGTTCAGCTCTGCATACACAATCACATGGACAGGCTCATTCAGAGCTTGAGAGAACAGTTCCAGAGGAAGTGCGCCACTTCTGACCAGTTCAAACTGCTGGTCTCCATCCAGCAAACTAGGACTCGGATCATAAGCATACAGGGTGTATCCTTGCTCATAATCTTTGATACTTGATAGCGTTTACAGCATCTTTGTTCACCACTCCTGTGCCCAGCATCAATCTGTGGTAGGCCCTCACAAAACTGGCGATGTTCAAAATCTAAAGCCAGGGCCTTGGCAGGAATCTGCAGCCCGTCCATATACAGACACAGGAAATTTAAGCTGGCGTGTGGAAAATTGAATGGACTTATGTTGTACTGTCCATTGAATGCTGCGCTATCTACAAGAGCGATTACTATCTTGTTTGGGGTGTGACTGAGAAAGAGGTTGTCTTGGACGGCGTTTTTAAGTTGCCTTGGGGGATAGCAAAGGTCTTCTCAATGATTCTCTTCAGAGGGTATTTGCACGTACCCCTTTCCAGTGCCTTTTTATGAGCCAAGGAAACAGCTGGGTTCAGTTTCACTTTTTGTGAACAAACAGGGGGAAACATGAGTGATGACACTTTTATAGGGCGCTCCCACACCACCATCATGAGCCATGAGGCTGAAGGCGTTTTTTGAGGGGATGAGTCTGATTTTGGCATCCACTCCGTTGATCAGGTAGCGTTCCTGGGGCATAATATCTGTGTGAAGGCGCCCCAACATACCCACTTCACCACTCCTAGCTCTCAGCTCACGTCGAATCTTCAGGCCGACATTGTCATCTCCTTGGGTGTCCTCAAGACGCCCGGGTGTGTCGGAGAAATACAGACTACATGTCAAATGGCTGTATTTAGCATCCTTGCCATAGTTCAATGTTGTCTCGATGTACGCTCAGTAGGGGTCAGTGTTTGTGCTGGATGAAATCAGGGTGTCGTTCAGGGAGACATCCACCTGAGAAAATAGGCTATGGAGCCAGTTGTTGACAGGGGCAACGTCAGTGCCGGCGTCAAGGGGTGTACCATTGGCTTTTGTCACTTTAGCACGGATGTGGAGATTGGTATTGCTCAGATCCATGTAGTCTGAGGTGGCACCACTGATGTGGAATTCAATGGGTGCACCATGGGCCATGGTTGATAGTGGTGATGTTCTACAGAAGCACCTTCTTCTACTGCTGATTGAGTTACCCATACAGAAAACAAGTCATGTCCAGTATTTTACACTTTCACGCGAATTATTGTGCAGCAACGCCATGGTGTTTACTCAAAAATGTCTCGGGGAATCCTGGTGGTCTTCTTTTTCTTCCCCTGTTGCGTCTGGACTGACGTATGCTGGTTGAGGACGCTAATTTTATACACCTCCTAGCAGGTTCACCTGGAGGTGTTGCAGCGCCGGTTACTCTCTGCTCACTGCTTGTTGCAATAATCATTTGCCAGCCTGCTTACCCCATTGCTGGAGAGCGGACTTCAAAATTTTGTTCAGACAGCTCATCTTGTTCAAGCTGCGTGCAGTTCGAGTCCCTTCCTTCAGTAAAGCCTTTCCACCACTTTTTAACAATGGGATGAGAGTATGCCCAAGCTCTCCTAGGAGGTTTCCAAGTCCTCTCCCTCTGTAATTTCTTCCCCCTATAAGTACAGGAAGCCCATGACCAGCTTGGGCGCAGTAATAGTCTTCATAAGCTTTTCCATTTGTTTTGAGGGGAAGGTGACGCACCATCTCTTAAAGGCCGTCAGGTCGTCTGCACCAAAAATGAAGCGTCACGATGGTATTGCCCTTGCCAAATGACAGAGGTTTGCCTGCTTCTTTGGTTAAAAGGATTCCCATTGTGTTGAACTGGAACCTACTCAGAGGAATATAGTTGTTTTTATCAAAAATATGATGTACGACTTCAGTGGACTGATTCCCAGTCGGGGCCATTCGGAGCAAGGGAACCATCACATCGCCAACAGGACGGGGTTGAACCAGGTCGCAGTAGACATAGACACCCTCAAAACCTCATTCGATTTTTTTTTTTTTCCTCCATGGACACCACTCCCATGCATAATGTCTTTCTTCAGACTCAAGGTGTCTCTTCATGTGGGGCTGAACTGAAGAATGCTATTATCATCATACAGTCTTACTGTCACATTTTGGGTAGCGCAATTATAATACAATTTGATTTTGCTTTTTTTTCTCTCTCTCTCCTCACAGACCATCGATAAACTTGGTTTAAACTATTAATCAAAACTTCTGCTGATTCATACAATCCCACAGGTAGTAGTTTCGACTGTTGATCTGAATCTCCATTGGGGTGAAACTGAATCCAAAATGTTTGTTCTTCTATGTTAAAGTATGTGTTGCTGAACAGGATTTCAGACAGGCCCACTTCGTAATCTCCGTTCAAGTCACACGGTTGAGGCAGTTTGGTGAAAAGTTGACTGGCGTTGTTATCAGGGTAGTACGACATGGAGCTGTTGCTGGGTAACGTCACGTAGAACATACTGGTTTCAGTTGGTAGTTGGCTGCGGGTCGATGCTAGGATTTGTAAGGATGTACCCGAGACAAGACAACTCCCAAGAAGAGCCACCCACAAATTGTCTGCTCCTTGACCCTGACTGAGATTAAATAGAGAGACACACCTACCACCACATAAACCAGGAGCATCTGAAAAATGAAAACAATTTCACCGCGAGGAACTCGGGGTCCAAACACACGCCACAGTGCAGATTTCTGGACCTGCGTAGAGTGACGGTTTCATCATCATGAGTCAGAGCTGATTCTGCTTGGCTCTGATCAGGCATGGTCAGTGTGCGTAGGTGGTCAGTGCTGTCTGAGGAAATCATGAACTGAATGAAGAGTCATAGCCATACCATTTGATTAAATAGTCACGCTGTCCATTAGCTTTTTTGCGTTGCTACATGATCGCTTCAATACGATAATCTGTATTTCTCTCCCACTTTCTGTATCTCCTAATCATAAAACGTTCCTTGAAGCTCTTCTCTTTGAGATCGTCTTTGAGAATGTAAGTCATTGGGATTGTCTTTTTTTTATTCCACTGACTGTGAAGAGTTTTTTTTTTTCAGACCAGGAAGGCACATAACCTTTTTAAAATTTCTTCCTGGTTTTACGCTGATGCGTACATGGTCTCCTATTTTCAGTTTCGGGTGAGGAGAGGAGGGAGCAGGCTGGTCGCTGTTGTATAGAGTTTGCCATACATTTTCTTGGTCGTGTGTTGTCACTTCTGCAGAGCACGCTGGATGCTATGGTGAAACGAATGGTTGTATGCATTTACCAACTGTGTTAAGACTTCCACAAATCTCAAATTTTTTTTCTGGTAAAGTAGCACCAGAGCTTCTCTTTAAAAGTGCTATTCAATCTCTCTACAACAGAAGCTTTGGTGTCCTCGTTTTCTGTCACAAAAAGTGTATTCTTCTTTCCTTCAAAAGCATTTGGAACGTTTTGTTCAGAAACTCTGCCCCTTTGTCTGTTTGAAGTCTGAGAGGTTTCCGACCCTGTTCAAGGATGCATTCTAAGGCCCCCACCATCACAGGTCCTGTCTTATTTTTCAAAGGAACGACCCAAGCATATTTAGACAAGACATCACTGACTGTCTGCAGATAGCTAAAACCATCATTGTTTTTTCTTCAGGCATTGGACGTCAATCAGATCAGCTCGCCATTGATGGTCATTCCTCCTACAACAACACGCCTCCTCTCAAACTTGTGTCGCACGGGTTTATGAAGAGTGTAAGCATCTTTGTGACCCAACCATTCTTTAAACACAGCCTCTTTGCCTTCATTACACGTTTCAAAGGCGTGCATACCACCAAACGATCCAGGGTATTGTAGTGTGTAGTAAGCCTGCCCCAACATTCTGTTGTGTTCTTTTCTTATTTTTGTGCTGAGCCATTTCAGGTGTAGTCAGTATGACTCCCAATCCATCAAAGGTGCAGTCTTGCTTAATCTCTGTTGTTTCCGGTTCTGTCTGTGTGTCTTTCTCCTCCAAGAAAAAGGCGTCTCTCCCTCCAACTGGTCAGAGTCTTCTGTACCTCGTGTCTTCTTGACGGATGATAAAGACAACGTTTCTCAGTAATGGTGGGGGGTGTTGGTATTTGTGGTGTAGAAAACATGGGTTGAGGGGAAGAGGAACCCACACCAGCAGGCCCTTCAGCAGACTATAAAGAATAGAACAGAGTGCCATGTATTTGTGTTGTCATAAACTTCCAACGATCAGGGTTTTCAACTTATCTTGGGGGATGTTGACATCACTGAGAGCAACGGCAAAGGATTTCCACCCAATGGGTTGAAAGTGGCGACGTTTTCTTAGCACATCATTGACCAAATCAACGAGGTTCGAGTTTTTCATCAGCTGTCCTCGCCAAATGATTTCACCTCCCTGGTTCCATTTCAGATCTGGGTGATTCTGAACGCGGTGTAAAAGTCGCCCCGCTTTGCTTTCATCGTTTTTTTCGGCGCACTCTCTACAACATCCTTCTCTACACTTGTCAACACAGGACCTGACACATCAACAGTCTCTGTTTTCTGATTCGGTGTGGGTTGAGGAGGTGTTGTGCCTTGAAGTCACTACTCCCAGTGGTTTTTCCTTAAACTGATCAAAACGTTTCAAATATTTCCAAAGTGTCTGATGATACATATATAGTCTTGTCTCCAACGCTTGTATCATTGTTCTCTAATATATCACGCATCTGTAGCCCTCCGAGCACCCCCAGGACAGGACTGCCCTTTGAGATGTTGGAGGGAACACTCACTCAGGGCGTGATCAAATCTGGCGAGGTCCCTTTCAGGCCCGCCTTAATAACAGCAGGCTTGGCACCACACAACAACAATTGCAGCATGGGTAGATTCCTTTGTGCTGACATGATGGTGAAGAGTCAATGTTCCAGTCGCAAATAACCGCGTGTTTAGATGGACGTTCGCTTTTAAAGATCCACAAAGTTTCAATCTCTCTGAAGGACTACCTCCACGAAATGGAGAGTGGCTACTCCAGTGTAGATTGTATGAGAGACTTCACAGTGTTATATAATCTCCACACATGCTGCTTCTCTCCATTTCTCCACCAAAAAGAAATTGTTGAATGTAAAAACATTGCATACTGGAATATGAAAATCATTTCTGCACATACATGACTTGGTGAGTTGGGGATGTAATATTTGTTCTCAGACAGAGATGATCGGGTATTTCCTGACGAAGGTCAAACAACAAATAACCGTGGGGTTTGGTGTAGCATCTTTAAAGCTTCCAAAACATACTTGAGTCTTCCGGGATACATCTGTTTAGCTAAATGGGTGATCTGTGAGACGTCTCTTGGATTCTTGAATACCTCGAGATAATAACTGTTCGAACTGATGGTACGTTGTTCTTTGTTTTTTTCCAAACAGATTCTGCACGATGTACATGACACTCGTGTTGTGATGATGACTACCTTTGGTGAGTAGTTTTGTCACCCTGTCATCTGCTTCACTCATCAAGTCATCAATCCCCCAAACATCGTTTCTGATCATGCCATTCTTCTATTTTGGGTATTCCTCAATAAAAGTACTCCTTTCAAAAGATTATATCCAGACTGTCACTCTCCATAACACACTACAATCTCACTGGAAGGTGGTATCAAAACTTCATTGATGTGGTTTATAAACCCAGTGACCAAAACATTTTTTCCACTTCCTGTTGGGCCAGCAATCACACAGGTAAATGGATGTTTCCACATTGGATCTATAGCTTCTTCTGTTAACGTCTCACATTCACATTCTCCTTTTATTATACTGGTCTACAGACTTTAAAGCGCATTCCCTGTCATCCTCATCATCCTAATCAATATCACTGTCATCACCGCCATCTATTTGTTCACACGCCTACATCAGCTGACAACCATGCGGCAACAAGAAAACACCCTCATATGTTTAAAAAAAAAAAAAAAAAAAAAAAAAAAAAAACAGCGTCGACAAACATCGACTCGCACGCGCGCAGCAACACGAACACCCCCCCATCTATTTCTAATCCCCTACATCAGCGGACAAACACGCCGCCAAAAAACAAAGAAAAAAAGTTTAATTTTGTTAGCACATGATGTCAACATTATCGATCCGATCTTGACTCACCACACACTGTGACCTTGACCCTTCCACCTACTTTCGAAATCACCACGACCCCTTCCGGTACACGCCACCTGCCGCCTACTTCTGGCATGCCCACTACCACTTCCAGTGGTGATGCCCTTTGAGATCCCCTTTGAGGCAGCAAAAGTTCCTTACCCTATTACTCACTACAGAGGCAGCTCATTTTTTTTCCCCAATAAGCAACGCACAAATACTACACTTCTCGTTCTTAGTTTTCAATACTAAACAGTTGCGCTGAAAAGGTTTCTTTTGTTAAAAAAAAAAGTCCCCAACAGGAATCAAGTTTCTAGTAGGTAGGCTTTAGAATCCAATGGTTGGACGCTGAGGTTTTCCATAGGGAATCAATATTGATTGCACAGATTCCCTATCAGACTTCTGTCTGCGCTACAACGACATCGACCACGCTCTGGTCGTAAGGAAAACTAGGTTTTCTTTACACAGTCCCCAAGGTTGAATATAAACCGCCACCTTGGCCCAGCCAAGCGCTCCTCCTGTCTGGCAACTCCTGGTCTGCCGTACATATCGGGAACACACCCGTCCTACAAAACAGTGAGCTTCTCTCACTAATCACGTGTCTCGGCGGCCAGTCAACGACTAGAAAAGGTTAAGGACTCAAAGACTGTTTACATGCGGTCTAAAATTTCTGTTGAAAGTAATAATCTTGCTTCTTAAAGTCGGCCTTACATCTCAAGCCCAGCATCTCCCGTCATGACAACTCTGCACCTTCTTCAGCTAACCATCCACGAGCATTTGGGGGATCCTGCTGCATACTCTGTGGATGGCAGTGTTACTGATTTTCGAGACGTAGACAGTCGATGCTAGGAAGTCTACGCTTTTACTTTCAGAAATTAAGTGCTGGATGCTTAGTCATGCACCATAACGTCACAGGTCTTATGCAGGAAATGGTGGTGGATCACCCACCCCCCCCCCACCCCATCCCCCCGCCCCCACCCCCCCCCCCTCCAACATCTGGTGAACCAGCAAAGAACAACAGAGAAGAACATGTAGCGTCTTCAGAGAATCTATTTATAGTGCCACAATACATGCCTTGACCTTTGTTCAACTGCTCGGACAAAAACAAAGACAGATAAGATCATGTCAAAGTAGAAAAGCACATGTTGTGGAAACAACACAGCTGGTGCCCCGACCCACTGAGTGACAAACCACTATGAAAACATGACTCATTCTTGGAATTGAAGGCCAGAAATTAAAGGTTAAGATGATAACGTGATACAATACAGAAAGCATGTGGCCGTGACAGTTTATTAGACCTTGCTTCCAATTTTCAATGGTTATTTTACGTTTATCAGCGTATATCACACTATTGATGCCCGTGTGCATTTTTACTTGTTTTTGTTAAATGGGGGTGACAGATTCAATACAATGGCCCCATGGTGTGAAACGTGTTGACCACAGTAAAAGTCAAAAGCAGACGCCAATGTGCGAAGTCAAAATAAGATACATACAGATTTGTAATGAGTAACGGTTACTCCGTCTGAACAGCTAATAGATACAAAAGTGGTATTAGTAAACTGATTTACATTCTGATGATATATTCAAGCAAAACTGTGCCAATCTAGAGAAGGCAAACAAACAAACAATGAGGAATGTGTGACAAGGGCAGGAAAGGAGTCAATTACCGCGCGCAGCTCCTGAGGAGAAAGCAGTGATGGAGAGTGCACGGAAGTCAGCAAAAAAACAAACAAACAAACAAAACAGCCAATCAAACAATGAGGAATGTAACAAACGGTAAGACAGGATCCCATAACCGCGGATGGAAAGTACACGGATGTCAGCTTCCAACCTCACCTTCAGGCTGTGGTCTGGGACCTTCACAGACGAAGGAAGATGACACGACAATCCACAAAGAACCGGTAAGTAAGACCAGGTAACATCTAAGAGAGAAGGAAGACAACTGGGCAGAGGGCTAAGAAGACGGCTCAAAGTCGAACTCTCTGAAGAGTTGTCACCTGCGGCCAACGGTCAAAGTGGTCGGGTGAAAGTATGATCAAGGAGTCTATAAGACTCGGAGAGTGGTTGGATCTTCCTTGTTGTTGTTGTTGTTGTTGTTGTTGTTTGTTCTTCTTCTTCTTCTTCTTCTTCTTTTGTACGCTCAGTCAGGAACCATAGAAACACTGACAAAGGCAGCTGTAGGGTGGAGACCTTTCAGAGATCCATAGAACTTTCCCTCGTCGATGTGTCAGCAGGCCAGATCGCCGCTCTTAACTTTTCGTGTGTGGAACAGTCCTGTAGGAAGTGTTCCACAGTCACTGGGACTGTAACGCATCGAAACCCCGGGACCATTGAATCAAATGACCAAATGTTACTGCAAAAAGTCCGAAATGATTTGTTAAAAAAAGACAGCCGTAGGTTCGTAAGTGTGTGTCAATCCACGAGTTCCCAGATGGTACTTACAGCAGCCCAGATCAGGTAAGGTCATGATTCTATATGATGACATCTTCCCATGGTGGAGCTATTCAGTGGTGGTGCCCGTCACGAATGAATAACTGGTCACATGAACATTCCTGTGTATTGAGAATTATTGGTAATGGTCTTGCTACATTTTTAAACCAAAGGTTTAAGTGCTAAGAAAGATTTGCGTCTGTTTGCTGTTTGCTACTGTTAATTAAAGAATTATTTCCACTGCGCAGTTTCTGACAGGGCAATTTTTTTTAAATGTCCACATTGCTTGAATTCTAAATAATTTTAACAAAGGACTAAATGAATTGAAAGGTTAAGCGCTGAGCATTTATTGTAAATTGGCTAAATAGAATCCAAGAACTCTGTCAGAATTGGAATGTAAATGTTCAAGTGTAAAAACCTACGAATTCTGTTGGCATTTAAATAACTTTAACAAACGACTAAATGAATTGAAAAGGTTAAGCACTGAGCATTTATTGTAAATTGGCTAAATAGAATCCCAGTACTCTGTCAGAATTGGAATGTAAATGTTCAAATGTAAAAGCCTGTGAATTCCGTTGGCATCTATTAAAGATAAGTAAGTATTGTTAAGGTATACGTTGTTTTTATAACTGTTCCAAATTCCTATTTTCTCTTTGTGGTATCTACATCATACTAAATGAGTTTATTGTGAAAATAATTCCGTAGTTTCAACTGTTTATTGGTAGAAAAGAGACACATTGAAGGGGGAGGGGGGTAAATTTTCCAAACAAATCACATCGACACTGACACACAGTGTTGTTTTCATCACACCCACCCCCCTCTCTCTATCTCATGTTAGAGTTGTATGTGTTAGCAGCGTGTTACGGATGGAATGAGTGGTGTCTGCGGGTATCTGACTGTCTGACTCTCACACAGAAATTACGGATGCATGCACGACTTTTCTAATTCATATACACACACCACTCAGACTGTTCCATATCTTTTTGATCTCCCTTGCATCCTTAAATGATCCTCAAGCATAGGCTCAAAGATTGTCCCTTACATTTTATACTGCTTGCGTAATGTTTTTAGTTTTCAACAACTTTTTTCCCTCTCCACACTTTCGTTTTGTTTAATTCTACTACCTTTCGCTGGCTGCTTAGGGGTGCTGTTAGATTCTTTTTCGAACCCTTGGCGGTCGGAACACCACAGAATTATGGACTGTGGTGTGTGTGTTCTATCTGACGCCAAGAGCACAGACACAGTCAGCCGTGTCTCCCTGATGAGTCTGATCCAGCGGACGAAAGGCCTTGGAGCAGGCGATGCATAAGGCCTTGGAGCAGGCGATGCATATAGATCTGCCTTCGAGAGGGATTGCGATAGTTTCCTCATGCAGCTAGTGAAGGGTTTTCATATTCATGATATACATTTTCCGATTTACTTTATCTTTTAAAAAAAATCATTTTTTTCTCTCAGTTTCAAATCTTTGCCAAGTCATTACTATAATGATGGAAGAATTGTTAACCTGCACTTGTTTTTCCCCCACTACTTAATTGTTCAGCATTATATATATAATATATATATATATATATTATATATATATATATATATATATATATATATATATATAGACGACGAAGATGATGCTAACGTCTACAGCATTAAGTCTGACACAGAACTTGCATAACTTCACAGAGCTGTGGCTCAAAAAAAATCATTAACACGCTCACGGCGTCTCTGCCGGCGACAAAGCGACAGTCTCACACAGGAGATGTGGCTAACACACAGAACACAGCGACGGCCTCGCCAACAGGTCGCTGGTTCAAAAAACTAGGGAGCGGTGCTCTGGCTTGGCAGAAGCGGCGTCTCCAGCCCACTGGCTCAACGGTTAGTCGGTCCCGAGTGCAGTGGCAGGTAGGGCAGTTTGTTGGCAAGGAAAGATTTCCACACACTCTTGTTTACTAACACACAACTATTCAATATTCATATCAAGAGTGAATTGAATGCTCATCCACCTCAAAACCGAAACATACATATATCAAGTTTCTGTCGCTCACTCACACTGGGAGCTTATTATCGATAGCATCAAAACTCTCCCTCTTCTCGCAAACCACATTAGAATAAAACCTTTTTTTTTCATCATAAAGTTCATAACTAGTTAAGTCATTGAATAAACGAAACCTGTCTTTCTTTTCTGAAGACCACTTCCTTTAACACTCACTTCATCTAGTCATGTTTTCTGACAGCATTTTGTTTTGTTACCCTATCAAGTCATAGGATAACAGAACGCAATAAATATTTTTCTTTTCTAAACCAAACCTTCACAGTGCGATGAGGAAGTTTCAGTCGCTCCTAAATCGGGAATACGGTTTCGGTTTGCTAACAAATAAATATTGAATGATAAATACCTGACTGCCACAAAAAACCAGCTGGGTCCCTCTTCGGCCTTCTGGAAAGCTGCGTAGCCGGAATCACTGCAGAGACTGCCTAACCGGTTCAGCTCACCCAGCTTTAACAGTGCGCAGGTGAGTAGCAGTCAGGTAAATTTTTCAACCGGCTTCCGGAGGACTACCTTCCGGTTAGCATGGTTGCATGAAAATTTGTGACTGGACGGGAAACGGTCCGTCACAATACTCCCCCTCCTCAAAAAAAAAAAAAAAAAAAAAAAAAAAAAAAAAAAATTGTTTTTTTACTAAGAGGAAGTTAACAACTACAGGTTACAAAATTCCAGAAAAAAATACATCAAAAGGTCATCAAAACTGGGATGTACAGAAACCAATGTCTAAGGAACAGACTGACTGCAAAAGAACGTGAAAGACGATCAGCGAAAATGTTCGATGATCCTGGAACTGGTTCCACTTCGAACGAGAATTCCTGCAGAGACAATGCCCAACGAGTAATTCGGGAATTGTTAAAATTTGACGTTCAAAGGTACGTCAAAGGTCGATGATCTGTTTGAAAGATAAACCTGACTCCCCAAAGGTATCGAACGAACTTCTGAACAGCCCAGACAATGGCTAAACACTCTCGTTCGATGGTGCTGTATGACTTTTCACGATCCAACAACTTGCGACTCGCAAACACAACTGGGTGAAGAACATTATCATCCTCTTGCAGTAGTACAGCACCTAGCCCAACAGAACTAGCATCAGTCCTAAATACAAAGAGCTTACCTAACTGAGGTAACAGTAATACAGGTGCTGACTACAAAATACTCTGAATCTTCTTTAACGCTACTGCACATTCAGGGGTCCAAGAAATAGATCTTCCAGCTCGACCAACATCCTTGATTAAATCAGAGAGTGGAGCAGTCAAAGTGGAAAAACTGGGAACATATCTTCTATAAAAGCTAAGCAACCTAGCAAATATCTGACTTGCTTTCTGGTAGTAGGGGTGGGAGTTCTCAGAATCTTACCTATCTTTTTCTGTTCAGGACGCATAGTACCACCTCCAACGATATGTCCAAGAAATTCCAGAGAATGGAAACCTGCCTCCTTTTTTCGAGGGATGAGCTGTGAGGTTGAAAGACCTCAGACACGAAAGAACACCTTTCACATGACGAATATGTGCATTCCATGAAACACTATGAACCAGAATGTCATCAAAGAAACTGATGGCGGAGAACTGATCCAAAGCTAGCATGCGCATCATGCGTGCGAAAACAGCAGGTGCTGACACAAGACCGAAAGGCATCCTTACAAACTGGAAAAGACCCATATGCGTTGTAAAAGCTGTCGTTGGACGGTCCTTGGGCTAACAAACTATTTGCCAATATCCCTTTGCAAGATCTATCTTTGTAAAGAACTGTGCATCAGATAATCTTGCAAATAAACTTTCCATGTCAGGAATGGGCTCAACATCGAAGACGGTAATCTTATTCAGAGAACGGAAATCAATGCAAAAGCGACATGTACCATATTTTTTTCCTGACTAGCACAACTGGGGAGGCATAGGAACTATTTGAAGGCTCAATGACACCGAGTTCGAACATGATGCCAACTTCTCTCTCAACAACCTCTCTAGCAGAGAAAGGGATGCCATAACACCTTTTTCTAACTGGAACATCTGTTATTAGAGGAATCTCTAATAGTACATTGCCAGAAAAGGAGCCTGGTTTCGGAATTAGAATATCCCTGAAAATCCTCAAAGACTCTTTGCAACTCCTTAGCATTGCTGTGAGACAAAGTACTGTCAAAATGTACTGAATCGATATCTTCGTCTAGCATAGAAGATGCCATGGGAACAGGTAAAGTGTGTATTGGTGGTGCGTCATCGCAGTCTTGAACAATACCGACTGTGTACGCGACTACAGGATCACGAGAATTTGGAGTGGGGTTCGTACACGGAAGAATTCCTGGAGAAGTCCTGAACGAAACATCTTTCTTGCCAGAACTGAGAGGCGCTATGTCTGACCACGGTACTGACTTTCCCTGTGAGGTAACTGTTGAAATACTCTGAGAAACAGACGCAGCAGAATGGCGAATGTACTTCTTCAAGAACCTTGGCATGAAAAACCCCTTGATGAAACTGTGTAGTCAGGATGCAAGACCTTGGTAACTGGGAATGGTCCTGACCAACTAGCTAGTAACTTGTTTGAATCCGTAGGGAGGAGAACAAGGACTTCGTCGTCAACCTGGAAACGACGTTCTCTAGCCTTACGGTCAAAATACTTTTTTTTTTTACCCTTAGCAGAGGAATCGACAGAATGATCCATAGCCAACTTGCATGAGTCAGCAATGACATTTTTCAGCTCGAACAAGTAGGCATAAAGGGGTTTTGCTTCAGCATCATGACTATCAGACTGGGTCCAAGATTCCTGCAGTAGAGCGATAGGGCCACGAACTTGTCGGCCAAACAACAACTGAAATGGGGAGAAACCTGTGCTTTCTGAAGCAATTCTCTGCATGCAAACAGCAGTGCAGGTAGATACCTATGCCATGCCTTTGGGTAAGAACGCACAGTTTTCTTCAGCATCGATTTCAGAGTGCCATGAAAACGCTCAACATGACCATTTGCCTGAGAATGGTATGGCGATGTGCGAATGCCCTTGGTACCACATAACACATGAACTGTTTCATGAGGTCAGAATTAAACTGGGTGCCTTGATCTGAAAGAATCTCTTTTGGGAATCCTAGACGAGAAAAGATTCCCAATAGTGCTTCTGCTACACTGACAGAAGAGATATCCTTCAAGGGAACAGCCTCTGGGTAACGGGTGGCTATGTCAATTAAGGTGAGAATATATCTATGACCTTGCTCTGATGGAGGAGACAGCGGACCCACAAGGTCAACAGCCACACGGTCAAATGGAGTATCAATGAATGGAACAGCAGAAAGAGGTACTGGACACACTTTTCCTTAGGTACAGTTTTCTGACAATGTCACATGAAGCTACACATGCTTGGCCACATCCACAGTTACACCAGGCCAAAAGAATTTGTTGAGGACTCTTGCCAGAGTTCGACGAGAACCACAATGACCTGACAGAATAAGATCGTGTGCTACAGATAGCACTGTAGGTCGGAGGTCAGAAGGAACAACAACTTGATCAAAAGGAATGTCATTCTTCTTTAGATGCCTGCACAGAACACCGTCTGACAAATAGTAGTAGTAGGTAGCTGTACCTGACTTCTTCACTTCACCTGAAGACGCTAACTGAAAACACGTCTTCAATGACTCATCCTCCTGTTGTTTCTGAATCAGATCAGAACGGGAAATATTCAATCATCAGGGATCTGACACAGAGGTTTCTTCTCTACCACATGTTTAGCTCTAGCCCTGGTAACGGCAGCTAAAGAGAAGGGTTCGTCACTCACATCACTGGAAGCACTGCCTTCACAGACACAAGGAACAGGAACATTACCTATGATGAGATCTGCGACAGGACTGTCGCTGTAGTACTGTAGTACCTAGCATCTGGCTATGGGAAAACTAGTCTCTTGCGAACACCACAGATGGTAGCACCAGTGTCACGCAATACAGATCTTAGAGTGCCCATTAACAGAACCAGATTCCAAGTTCAACTTCCCTGTGAATTCACCTGCAGCGAAACAAGCGAATGGGGAGCGAATGATCGAGCAAGCAGCAGTAGAGTGTTTGTCAGCTGACTTGTCGACGACAGTTGAACTGTTACAAAGGGCACTTATCGGGATGACTCAGAGTACAAATTTTACATGGGTTTTTACCTGACTTCCAAGAACATTTGGAAGCCACATGCCCTGTCTTTTTACAGAGAAAACAGACAACACTGGGGGACTGGGAAAAATGTATTTCCTGATGAACCCTCTATTGACTGAATGCTGACGAGCACCACACGACCACGGTAACGGTTACCACTACTTTGACTAGCTGGGGTGCTGGGATTCTGAACAGGACGAGAGGCAAAATACCTGCGACCTCTCTATCTGACTGACCACGGTATGGAGGTCTATCTGACTGTCCAGAAGTACTATGAGAAACAGAGGCAAAAATATTTACATTAGCCTTTCTGGAGAGGAGCTTAGTGGGATGGGCACACCTGTATGACTCAGCAGACTTGATCATAGCATCAAATGTTTTTTTCATCTTTTTCACACAAAAAGTAGCCAAATCCTTAGAGACACATTCTAAAAACTGCTCTCTCAGAATAACATCAACAAGACTTTGAAAAGATTTCTCAATCTTGGACAACGAAATCCAACGATCAAGAAGGCGTCTAAGTTCCACTGAAAAAGTTTTGAAAGGGTTCATCTGCACTAGGTTTTGACTCACGAAGACGCTTACGAAAACCGTCTGGAGTACACTGAAATTTCTTCAACAAACTTTCTTTCAACAGTTCATAAGAAAACCACATTATTTTCTACCAGACTGTGATAAAGCGTGAGAGCTGAACCTTCAAGTAATGCAGTGAGATAAGTGACCCATAGACTTTCTGACCAGCCTAGAGAGCGAGCATGGGTTTCGAACCTGAAGAGATAACTATCAATGTCATCGTTTTTTTTCTTTAAAGGGAGGCAGTTTGGGAAGGTAGGACGAGGGGTGTTAGACCTGGGTACGCTAGCACTTTGACTGTCCTCACCTGAAATTATTTCCTGACGAGAAATTTCTAACTGGATCCTCTTAGTCTCTTCAATCTCTTTTTGTTGAAATCTTTCAGTTTTTTTCTAGCTCTTGTACTCTTTTAGTTTCTCCTATCACGTCGTGATCGTGTTCTGCTCAAGAACATGTAACACAGAGAGTATTGCAGCAGAGGCAGCAGTTAGTCACCTGACTAGATGGAGCTTCTCATTGCAGGAGCTAGCTGGGACTGACGGTGTCTTGCTGCTAACCAACCTTTCCAACAGTGTAAGAAGAGCCAGTCAAGGTACTACAGTATCCTAAAAAGAAAAAGAACGACGTTTTTTAGCCTTATCTACATTATATTCACAAACTCTCTGTTTCTCTCTCTTTCTCTCTCTCTCTCTCCTCTCTCTCTCTCTCTCTCTCTCTCTCTCTCTCTCTCTCTCTCTCTCTCTCTCATCAACACACACACACTCACACGCGCTCACACACACACACACACACACACGCGCACGCTATACACGCACGCTCGCACGCATGCACACACACACACACACACACACACACACACACACACACACACACACACACATACACACAAGGAAAACTGAGGCACGGTAATTACAGACAGTTTCATCGCACACTCTGGGCGAGTCAGTTCAATGCAGAATCAGAAGAGTGCCACTAGGAAAGATTACAGAATTTCAAACAGTCGAAGATACAAGTGGCAGTAAAAGACACGTCCATCCTTTTTTTTTTCTTGACATCAAAGTGTGGAATTACCATCTTATTACTGAAACAGTTCAGTTTGGTTGACTCACTTCACGCCAACCCAAACATCGTTTGGCTTCCTCTCTGAACTTGCTACCACTCAGTAAATACAGGTAAAAAGTTGTAGGAACAAGCTGTGTACCACATCATCCGCGTCACAGTGTCAACCATGTATATCACGGCGCCAAATACGTGTCACCACTCTCACTGTCCAACGTCTTCTTATAAGTACCAAAGATACAAATAGGGAGCGTGAGCACCAAGAATGCTGCCGATGTCAAAAATAAGTGTACGCGTCATGGGATAGACTTTCTGCTTGGCCGTGTCATTTTTATTCCCTCTCATTTTCCGAGACGTCTTGACAGATGCCACCACTGTGTAATGAGGATACTGTTCCCACAAAAAAAGCAACACAGAAGGAATGACAGATGCCACAAGCATATCCAACACAGCGTAAATATAAAGAAAAGGAGTTATACCGCACCCTGGGCACACATACTGCTAGTTCGGGTGAATAAGTGTAAGTGATAAATGAATGAACATTCAGTGTGAAGGCCACAAGACAAATGACAGCAATGATGACCTTGCCTCTCTTCACAGTGCACAACACCCCCACACGGTGGCGCCACCACTGACGTCACTCGCTGATAAGTCATCGCCACCAGAAACCAGGCCGAAGTTTGGGTACACGCGTACCACACAAAGTACGTGACGGTGCAGAGAAGATCGAAGCGAAAGAAAGAAGGGGGCCAGGAGAAGAGTGCGTCCACCCACGTCCACAGCACTGAGGTCAGCAGACACTGGTCAGACACAGCCA
>JADBJO010026573.1:0-22365 GCA_016801955.1 Conus betulinus | reverse complement strand
TGAACAAACCATCGGGCAATTGGACAAGGTCTGTGTGCCAATTTAGCAACACAGACAGATGCAGTTTGACGCCATTATGGCACAAAAACTATTAGTCGAAGTTTGATCGTAAGGTGTGGAAGGATATGAACCGCACACACGTTGAACGGTTTTAACAGGTGAATTTGGTGTTGAGTAGATTAGAGTCATGCAGAACAGAATTTACAGTTACCGACTGTTGCAAACTGTCTACATTGACCATGACACAGTAGGTGGGCACTCTCCATTCCGTTTCAATAGACACAGACCTGTCACTGAGGTGATACGGTGTTGTTACGTATCCAGAATGATGAACTCCACATTTATGAATAAAATTCTTATGTTTGAATATTTCTTCACAAACGTTTACCTGGGGATTGTTGGTGTTAGTTATAATCATTGTTTCTGATTTGGAGTCAATGAACATTTCATCAAGACTATGACAGTTGCACTTAAATTCATACGTTCTTTTCACTTCCGGACTGGACATCTTCATTGTCCATTGCCTGTAAACACACCAATACTCTGACCGTTGGACAAGGACACGTACATACAAACCTTCAGGCGCCACCACATGAAGTTTACAGAAGGTGGTGAAAATCATGGCACACCCCATATACCGCACCTTCGTGTGCTGTGTGTTTGTGGCAAGTTCTTCTCACAGTCTGACACGTTTGTGTAGATGACTGTGTTGTTTGTGTTGCTTGGTTGATGATGTGTTCTACACCAGGACAAATGTCAGTCATTTTCAGAGCTCCAAAAGAACTGTTGACGTACGTGCTGCTTAAACTCCGTTGATGTCCGACCAAATCACCTCAGACCACCAGATGATGACAGATAAATTCACAAAATATTGAGATCCAGACAGATACAATATATTTATAACGTCCTGGAATTGGACGAACAGTTAAGACATTTGACATTTTTCAGGTCATAGCTGGATTACTGGTATGTATTCAAAGCAGGCTGATAAAGATGTGTGTGTTATAAATCTACATTTTCCATTTTTACACTGGTATGTTTTTATTTATGGACAATGAAGTAAAGAGTAATGGCAAATATAATGTTGAGAATATTATGACTTGTTTAACAATTAAAATCACGAATGAGCCAGATTTGTGGTCTATGAAGTAGTTTCCTGTTCCTGATGATGTTGGTGATTATGATCATGATGATGGTGATGATGATGAAGATAATGATGATGATGATGATGATGATGATGATGATGATGATGATAGTAATACTACTAACAATAATAATAATAATAATGGTGATGAAAATACTTATTTACAACAACAAAATCACAGTGATAATGATAATGATGATGACGATAATGATAATAATAATAACAACAACAACAGTAATAATAATGATAATGATAATAATAATAATAATAACAACAATAATGATAATAATAATGATGATGATGATGATGATGATGATGATGATGATGATGATGATGATAGTGAAAATAATGAAAAGATGAAGTAGAAGAAGAAAGGATTGTAATGACAATGAGGATGAGGATGAGGATGATAAGAACAACCATCATCATCATCATCATCATGTTATTACTATACCACCATCACCACCACCACCACCACCACCACCACTACTACTACTACTACTACTACTACTACTACTAGTTATGATAATTGTCATAATCAGTATGGTCATTATTATCATGTTCTTTTATTATTATGAAAATAGTATTGTTATGATCATTATTGTCATTATTATTATTATCATCATCATCATCATCATTAATATCGCTATTGTTATTATTATTGTGATTTTTGCTGTTATTGTCGGGGGAAACACTACCTTACTAGAGGCTTGATCAATGAAATTCTACAGGGTAGGAGGTAATCAATCACAGTCTGGAATAGCTGTGACATCAACAGTATTGGAGAACTGGATGGAATGGGTGACTGGAAATGCACACACTGAAAAACAACCCAGAGATCCCACAAAGAAAATCATGAAGCCAGATAACCTACTCCATTCAGATTAGTTAGAAAACAAACTTGAACTCAGTGTACCTTGTGAAATCATGATAATAGTAATAATATAATGATAATAGTAATGATGTAATGAAAACAATAATAATGATTATTTATTGCACTTAATCTCACTAAAGCGCTAAGCTCTTACAAATACAGAAAAGATGGAAGAAAACATAAAAAAGAAACCAAGAAGAAGATGAATATTGCCATAAGTGCCTTTTACCTACAATCAAAAGAACATACTGACACACTCTTAAGCACACACACACACACACACACACACACACACGCGCGCGCGCGCGCGCGCGCGCGCGCGCACACACACACACACACGCACACTTGGCCTTTTTTTGTTGTTTTTGTTGTTGTTGTTGTTGTTGTTGTTGTTTTTTTGAAGAGATGAGGTCTAATATCACTTAAAGTGAAAAGACATTAAATTAAAGAACGAACACACACACGTCGTAGAGTTGATGGTGAAGGGAAGGAGAAGAAAGAACTGCTACTGACAGGTGAAGAAGGCTGTTTTTAAGAGATGCCTTGAAGGAAAATGGAGGAAGACCACTAACAGAAGACTGAAGAAAATGCTAGACCAGCCAAAGCAGGATGATGTCTGGCTTCCAAACGCAAGTCCATGCCATAGCATGAGGGCTGGGGGTGGTAGGCTCGTTATCCGATGATCTCGTGAAACAGCTCGCTTCTGGCATTCTCAGAAGAAGAGGACCAGAACCATGAAATCAATGACAGAGGCAACCGAGAAGAATTCCACCTCGATCCGGTGGACAGGCGAACGAACGTGAACTGCTAAACGATTGATCTGAAAGTTTGAAACTGCTGTCTGAAAGCGATGATGCTCAGACATCCATATATATAGAAGGACACGTCTTGAGGCGATGAGGTCAGGTCCATATATAGAAAGGCACGTCTTGAGGTGATGAGTCAGGTCCATATATAGAAAGGCATGTTTTTTGAGGTGATGAGGTCAGGTCCATATATAGAAAGGCACGTCTTGAGGCGATGAGGTCAGGTCCATATATAGAAAGCGCGCGTGTTGAGGCGATGAGGTCAGGTCCATATATAGAAAGGCACGTCTTGAGGCGATGAGGTCAGGTCCATATATAGAAAGGCACGTCTTGAGGTGATGAGGTCAGGTCCATGATATATAAAGGCACGTCTTGAGACCTTGAGGACAGGCATCCACATATAGTGTGATGATACGTCGTACATAGCAGACGATGCTTATAAACTTCCGGCATGTGCATCGGCTATGTTATTGGTGGCATAACTTCCGACGTTATTCCAACAGCTGGTTTTTGGTCTGGTCCAGTAAAGTGTTTTTGAGGCTTTCAAAGAGTCTCAGTGTTGTTAGTACGACACGAGTTCGTAATGTGAGCTCGAGTCACGTTAAATGGCGGCAGCGGTGGGATGCAACAAGACTGTAATTATAATTGTTGTCGGTGTTAGAGTATAAACCGGAAAATCCTTGGCTGTGAAACCACGTGACGAATTCCACTTCGGCAAGCCAGGGCAATGGCCCACATGGCGACAACGCTTTCGTCGGTACCGCACTGCGTCAAAATTAGAGAAACCTTTGATATTCAAGTTAGTTCTTTGATTGAAGGCATGGTCGCTGATGAAGAAAATATCTACAGCACTTTTATCATTCGTGCAGGGCATGGTGCGGATCAAAATCCGTCAGATTCGCCAACCACGACATTTGACGATGTTATACACATGTTCAACAAACATTTCAATCCTAAAGCCAACATCATTCATGAAAGAGCAGTCTTTCATCAACGTAATCAGCATTCTGATGAAAATGTTGAGACATTTGTCAGAGTGTTGTATGAGTTAGCAGAGCATGCTGACTTTGCTGATAAAGACTCAGCCATACGGGACATACTTGTTGTAGGACTTAGGGACAGATCTTTCTGAAAAGCTACAACCTCAGTCAGAGTTGACTCGGAAAAGTACTATTGCTACAGCACAACATGAACTGGTAAAATCACAGTTACCAGAACAGCGCAGCCAGGCAGTTGATGCAGTACAGAGTGGCAACAGAAACATGAACGCGAAAGGTTGGCATGGCAACCAGCGTGGCAACTTCCATGGCAATCAACAGCATACTAAAAATAGTCCTTCCTCACGTGGTGGACAACATGGCGGACGACAAAAACAATCAATGCAACTTTTATGGCAGAGAGGGAAGAAAACAAAACTCCCAACTGCAACAGATGTGGAAGAACTTTTTCACAGGAGAGAAGTAGACTGCCCAGCAAAAGGACTGGCATGCCACACCTATGGAAAAATAAATCATTTTTCTACAGTCTGTCGCAGTCACAGCAGTCACAGTCACAGTGTTGACATTGTTGAGGGCACTGAATAAACATATTTCCTGGGATCAATCGACTCTCCTGTATCACCGTGACATACTCAACTGAACATTTGTGGCACAGACTGTCAGTTTACGATTGATACAGGTGCTGATGTGACCATAATTTCAGTGAAACATATACAACGAGAGCCACCACTGAGCCCAACATCAGCAACTCCCAAATCACCAGGTGGAACCATGACATGCCGTGGACATTTTACCACAAGTGTGAAGAATGGCGCAAATAGAACATTTTCTCTCGGCATTTTTGTTGTTGTTGCTGACACAGATAACTTGCTAGGCTGTGGTGCAGCAAGTGGCCTAGGCCTTGTCCAGAGAGTGGAGAGACTAGATAACATCAAAAAGACAGGTTCTGGAGACACTAATGGTCCTCCAATCAAATGCAAACCAGTTAAAATACAACTGAAAGAAAATGCGGAACAACACAGTCTGACTACTGCACGTAGAATACAGATTCCACTCTTGGAAAAAGTGGAAAAAGAACTACAGCGCATGAAAGGAAATGGGATCATAGAAGAAATAATCAAAGGAACTGATTGGTGTGCACCAATGGTTCCAGTTGTGAAGAAAAATGGCAATGTCAGAATCTGCACAGATTTTAAGTACTTGAATGAAGCAGTGAAACGTGAGAGATACATTCTCCCAACATTAGATGACATGTTGCACAAACTGAAAGGAGCCAAGATCTTCAGCAAATTAGATGCGACTTCAACTTCTGGCAATTTTGGCAGGAGAACAAAATGTCACATGGTACTTCGATGATGTTCTCGTTCACAGTGAAAACACCTAAGCCCATGAGAAATACCTGGATAGTGTCTGCAAGAAACTCCAGTCTGCAGATCTGAAACTGAACAAGGAAAAGACAGAACTACGCAAACAAGAAATTGAATTTCTTGGGCATCGCATCAGTGGAGAAGGAATAAGGCCAGATCCTGTGAAGGTTGAAGCCATTCTGCAAATGCCAGAGCCATAGAATACAACAGAACTCAAGAGAATCCTTAGAACGATGAGTTTGCTGGGTAGGTGTATTTCAAATTTATCCACAACTCAATAGCCAATGACCAAACTACTTGAATGTGACAGAGAATGGTTTAGGACACACTACAATCAGCAGCCTTCAAAAAGGTGAAAGAACTCTTGTCACAAGAACCAGCACTTGCGTTCTTCGACCTCAGAAGACCAACTGCTGTCAGTGCAGACGCCAGTGGTTATGGCACTGAAGGAGTTATACTGCAAGAGCATGACGGTGACATGAAACAGGTGGCTTTCTGCTCAAGAACCCTCACTCCAGCAGAGCGTTGATATGCTTAAATCAAAAAAGAATACCTCGCCGCAGTATGGACATGTGAAAATTTGAAAGACATCTCGTTGATTAGAATCGTTCAAGCCGGAAAAGGGCCGGAGCCACTCATGCCTTTGATTAATACCAAGTATCTGCATGAGACTCCTTTACGCTGTTAAAGATTACTCATCAGATTGATTCGCTTCAACCCAAGAGCTACATTCACTCCAGGAAAAAAAGCTAGTTGTTGTAGACACCTTGTCAAGAAGTCCTTTGCTGACAGAAGAAGATCGGAAAGTTTGCCAGATGATTGATGATGTTGAAGTTCACCTCGACTGTGTCCGATCATCGTGGCCAGCGACAGGCAAGAAACTTCAAGAGATTGAAGAAAAGACAAGAAAACATGATAAACTCTAGGAAGCTCTCTCCATTACACCACAAACGGATGGCCTCTCTACAAGAGCCAAGCCAACCCAGATCTACAAGAGTTGTACTCCGTCAGAAATGAATTGAGTGTTTATGGAAATCTTTTTGTGAAAGGCAGTCAGATCGTCATTCCGACTACAATGAGCGAAGACATTTTGAAACTGATCCATGCTGGTCACCAGGGAATTACAAAATGCTGTGAACGTGCCAAGTCTTCAGTCTGGTAGTCTGGAATGAACAAAGACATTGTCAACATGATACAGTCTTGTCATCACTGTGAAGAAAAAAAACCTACACAGAAGAAAGAACCACTGAATCCAACTCCATTTCCTGAGCGCTCTTTTCAGATGGTGGAAGGTGACATCTGTGACGTCAAGAACAACCAGTACCTTGTCACCGTTGACTATGTTTCCAGATACATGGACATAGCACACTTCCAAACCTGACTACAAACAGTGTCATTCTGAGCTTAAAGAACATTTTCGCTCGTCATGGAGGTCCTGAACTACTCGTGACTGATAACGGGAGACAGATTACATCAGGAGATTTCAAAGCATTTGCCAACAGTTGGAGCTTCAAACATGACACGACGAGTCCATACTTGCCACAAGCAAACAGAGAGGCAGAGCGTGCGGTTCAAACCGCACAACGCATCCTGCAGCAAAGATTATCCTTTCTTTGCTTTGCTGTCATACCAAGCTACAGCGACTACACCAACAGGAGCGAGTCCAGCTCAACTTGCAATGGGACATCAACTATGCACAACACTGCCTGTTCTTCAGGTAAACCTGGAACCACAGCTAGTCGGCAAGAGTATCATTGCTGCGAGTGATGCTCGAGCAAAACGCCGGAACAAGCAGCACTATGACAGACACAATGGAACTGAAGATTTGCCAGAACTGCGACCAAATGACATTGTGCTACAGGAGTTAGATCATGAGTGAAAATGGTCAAATCCAGCTACAGTGCTTGGCCAAGTCGCACTCAGATCATACCTTGTGCAGACCCCATTCGGCAACCAGTACAGCCGTAACAGAAAGCATCTTCGCTTGTCCACATCAGTGACACTGCAAAATAGTTTTAGCAGATTCCTACCATGGACTCCTTGTCCCAAAGTCCCATCTGCCAAGCCAGCCTGTAATCCAGTCCAAGAAAGGCCTACTGTGCTCAACACACCCGCCAGTCCAGACATACCAGAGGAACCACCAGAAGAGCCTGCTGGTCCAGGTCCTGGAGTCGGTTCTGGAAGAGGACCACGTCCCACGCTGCTACCATCGAACGTGACAAGAGCTTACATTACGGTCTCGTGTCGCACTAGCAACTCTAAGACTCTTTGAAAGCCTCAAAACGCTTTACTTGACCAAACTGAAAGTCAGCTATTGGAATAACGGCGGGAGGTGCATCATCAATAACATAGCCGACGTGCATGCCGGAAGTTTAGAAGCATCGTCTGCTATGTACGACGAATCGTCGCTTACAGAAAGGCACGTTTAAGACCATGAGGTCAGGTAAAAAAGAGGAACAGGGGAGATGAGATCAAAAAGTAGTCCACAAACTTGACTCTGTGATACGAACGAGCACACAGGAGCACAGACCAGCCATGCATGGAGACATTATAAAAACGGAACCTGTAGGGATAACTTTGAAGTAAAACAATCATGTGTAAAGACTCTTCTTCAAAGCTAGACAACAGCGAGAGATGGATGACATATGTAAGAGTAAGAACAATCTTAAGATACAGATGAAGGCTGCTTCAGAAGCTAAGACGGAATGCCTAGAGACGCTCTGGAAAGATTTAAAAGTTCGATACAATGCCTATAGCAACATACGATCAACAAGAAAAAGAGGTGAAAAAAGAATAATCTAATCACTTCACATTCAAAGACCCCTTCCAATTTACTAAGAAACTATTCAAGCTGCCAAACCAGAGACACACAAGCAGACAAAAACAGAACAAAACAAGATAAACCAAAAACAAGCAAAACCAACGAAAAAAAACCTCTTGAGCGACATCTCGACAGGGAAAACACACACACACACACACACACACATTCTGATCCTCGATGCAAGGCACTGCTGGAAATCCAGAGCGTGATGCCCCCTGCAGCACCAGGGGAAAAGTTTAATGAGAGGCTACCAACACTGGGTGTTGTAAAGAAGGTGACTAAGAAAGCAGAGCTAAATCTTTGCTTGGAGCTTATGAAATATTTCGTATACAGTACATGAGATGTCCGAATGCCTGGCTCCACACACAAATGAGATCAGCATGCAGGAACTTTAAAATCAGTGACCAATGGATGGTGGGTAATGGAAAGTACATTCACAAAGAGCAAATTCGTTTCTCATCAACCAGTTAAGACCATTTCTTTTCTCTATCATGGTAGCAAGGCTTACTAAATGCTCACAAAATGAGTGTTTGGTATTGTCAGTGAGGACATGAGGTATCTGGCTGTACAAAAACATGCCTCTATGGTTTTAGGGAAGGGATCCAAAGTGCTAATGGCATCGTTCTGTCTTGAGAGACAAAGTGTCGCATTGGGGTCAGCCAATTGAGTTACAGCGTCTGCTGTGGCTGAAGAGCCCAATGCTCATGTGGCAGAGTCTGTTGCAGTTGCTGCAGGTGAAGTCTTGGTCATCAGTGTCTGTGGGTGCCGTCGAAATTCGTTGCCGTCTGTGGCGCCTCTGTTCTTCCCTCTGAGCCTCCCTCCTCTGCTCTGCTTGCTTGATGCTGTCTCGATGGTGGACAGCCAGCTGACCCAGTCTGCAGCTGCTGACTCCAGGTCTGCTGGATCGAGGCAGCCTGTCCTCAGCTCGTACTTGCATACATCCTTGTAGCATAGGGCGGGCCGTCCTGTGGGTCTGGAGCCTGTAGCCAGCTCATTTACAGCATGTCCTTTTGGATGCGACTGTCGTCCATTCAGCTGACGTGGCCAAGCCAGTGAAGGCGTCTCTGAGTCAGCATGACAAGCAAGCTAGGCATTCCTGCTTGGGTCAGGACGTCCTTGTTGGTGATGCAGTCCTGCCGAGTGATGCCTACAAGTCTTCTGAGGCAGTGCAATGGGAAAGCGTTCAGTCTGCATTCAGTCTGCGTTCTGGTCTCGTTTCCCCTGGTGTGGCAGGGGAATTATGCTCTGGATTTCAAGTAGAGCCTTGCATTGAGAGAGCTAAGGCAGAGAAAATAGACCTAGGAAACACTGAAGAAGTATTTCCATGGCTTCCAAGAAGGAATGCACAACTTGTTGGATCACGCTGGAAGCTGGAATAGCAGTGGGCTGTGCTATTTCTCCAGTGCCGTGTATTTTAGTAATAGTGGTCATTTTAGACGTAGCCATTCCATGGGCAATGTCCCAAGTTGTAGGGTTAAAGCAGACTTTGAGAATAGACACTGAATGCCCACTTAGAAAGCCTCCATGGATGGCAAAAAGTCTTTTGCCCCAAGGTGGATGAAAATGACGAGATGTTACGTAGTAAAAAGTGTTGGTTGGTTCATCCAGAAGTAATCTCAAACCAAGAAATTACTAAGCCTCTACCTTGGGGGGAAAAAAGCTGAAACCACCATTCTTGCTGTAGCAAACCAAGCTATTCCAGCTGTGACAGAGGAACAGCCATGACCCTCGGAATGTTGTACTATGACGCAAAATGAGGGGAAAAAAAACCAGCAAATAGCTGAAGAAATCCTGCAGGCAATAGAGCAGTGTGGCTTCCCTGGCAGACACAAGGTCTGGTATCTGCAATCGATGATAGCACCAAGGCTCCTCAAGTGTCTTCTGATAGACAACATCAGCGCTAGCACTGTGGAATCAATGGAGGCCACAAACACAAATAAGAAATTCACACAGTGAACAGGATAGTTGAAAACTACCCCTGAAACCACCCTTGAGGATCACACAGTGGGAAAAGCAAAGTTACCTATGATGGTTAAAGACTCAGGAGACAAAGTTGTGAGACTGATCTGGCTCAAGCTAAACACCACCAGCAAAAATGGAGAGGAACAAGAAGCAAAGAAAAACCTAATGATACATACAATTAAAAGACAGATGAAGTACTGGCTAAAGACAAAAGAGAAAGCAAAGAGAAGCATTGTAGCACAGGCAGAGCTGAAACAGAGGCAGGTGTCAGGAGAATATGTGATACAAGGCAAACAAGGGAAATAAAGTATGTGGAAAAAACACACCCCAAAGACATACTAGCTGAACTAAAATCTGGCGTGTGGCTCCTTTTAGGGTAAGCTTTATCCTCAGATCTGTACATGACCTCCAGCCTTCGAATTCAAACCTGACGACAAGAGAAAAATCTGATATACCCAATTGTCTACTCTGCCAACACAAAGAGTGGAATATGGCCTGAAGCCATGCAATATGGCGCTAGATTAGCAAGGTACACATAGACACGCAGTCAAGTGATTAAAGAGATCGTTCGTGCGTTAAGAATGCTGGAGGAGATACTACGCGACCAGAGGCGCCAGCAGCAACATTCTACTTTACAGGAGGCTACAAATCATACCTCTGTGACATCAAGGGAATGGAGGCAGGGTTTGCTGCATAGGGGGGCATGACGGAGAGTGCCAAGCAGACCTTTCAGACGGGAATACCTCCCAGAAATCACCAAAAGAGTGGCATTAGACAAAATGCAGTACTCCACTCATATATGCCTCTCATTTGACTCATCTGATTCCACTTCAATAAAAAAAACTAACCAGAACACAATTTTGAATTCTGTTCCAGTTTTAAAAAATGGTTTGTTTTCTATCTGCGCTTCACTTCTTTTGGCGTGAGGGGGACTTAATCTTTCCTCTTTTTTCATTTGCCTATGTACCTTTCAACAAGATGTCTTTTGGGGGGACTTAATCTTTCCTTTTTTTTTTCTTTGGCCCATATAACATTCAACAAGATGTCTCTTTCCATTTTTTGCTTAAAAAAATAAAAAAATCATGCAAGTCATACTGACTTCAGTTGATGGGGACTCGGTGAGCAGTGCTCGTTGTGTGTGGTCACGTTAGCGTCGCGCTCGTGTAAAACCGTTTCTTTTACTTCATTCAACCATTTTTGAACTTAGGTTTTTTTGGTCGACTTTGACAGGAACAAATCATAGCAAGAAGAATATAGTTACATTCCATTGTCTGTTTTTTTTTCCTCGATTGCGTTATGGCCTTCTCTGTCTTTGTTAAACAAAAAGATATTCCGAACATCTTTGTTAAACAAAGAGACATTCTGAACGCCGTCAACGATCGACCGACCATGCTTGAACTTTGTTTGGTGTCAAAACGTACAGCAGGCCAAAGTACCATCCTCAGAGCTCAAGAAATCCGCGGCCTTTGGCGTATCTACCCAGCGACAGAGGAGTCTCGAACGGACATCCTGTTGAAAGGTTTTGCGGGTGAGAGACACGATAAAACAAGTTCGTAGCACAAATCTTTTCATCTTGAAAGATGACATGGGAGAGGAAAAGCCATCAACAAAGATATGGATCGATAACATTCCCTTGACTGTAGCAAACTCTGAGATCGAACTCGCACTTGTTAAAGACAGGAAGTGAGCTAAGGGCAGGGATGAAACACGAGAAAGCAAGGGATCAAGACCACAAACTAACACTTTTTTTGACAGGATGCAGGTTTGTGTTTATCTCCGTCCCTCCTACTCCTTTGGACAAACAGCTCAAAGTCAGCATTTTTACTACGAGCCTACATCATAAACAACAAAAGCTAGTGAAATAAAACAGTAATTTGCTCTCGCTGCTTGGAATCTGACTACCACATGTCGCAGTGTACTAAAGACGTTGTCTGCCGACAATGTAAACAGCAAGGTCACAAGCATGGGGATCCTTCTTGCCCACTTGCAGACACTCCAGTCAAGGACAGGGAGGTCACAACCGGAGTGGGAGTCACCGTGATGATGGAGAGCGACCAGCCTGACGACTGCCACAGAGAAGAGGACTGTGCACCCAGAAGCAGGCCAAGCGAGCATCGGGCCATGGCCTCTGCCTCCCTGCATCTGGAGAGCCTGTTCTGGTGCAGATTGGAGACCCCCAAACGTAGAAGGTCCAAGGAGTGGGTCCAGTCCTAAAGAGGAGGGGTAAGCACCTGAAAATGGACAGTGGTAAATCCACCCGTCAGGCTGCCCACAGTAACAACACTGAGGTAAGTCGCCAGTGTGGGCAGACGCCCTACCTCCTCGGACAGACCTCATGGTTTTGGTCTCGCTTGACTAATGGACTTTGAGCATGGAATCTGGAAAAGAAATGTGTTGTGTGATATTTGTATCCGTATAGTACTTTCCATTGGATAGACTACGTATTTGTTCTTTGAATTTAAGAGGTCTTAGAAATAGATTTAAAAGAGCTACCATCTTTCGTTATCTGAAAAGTAATAATATGATATCGCCTGTTTACAAGAATCCCATGTTACCGAGAATGATGCGTTGTTAAGGGAAAAACAGTGGGGAGGAAAATTGTTTTATGATGATTGTACGAATAGGAGTCAAGGTTAGATGACTGTAATATCAAAATACGTTGATGTTATGTATATGTTGAGCTAGCTTTAGAGAGAATCTTAGTTGTGTCAGTCAACAGTGAACTATGTGAATTTGAATTGGCAAATGTCTATGCCCCAAATAGAAATTAATGTTCATGATAAAGTTACAGCGAACGTGCGCTGAATGAGCAAAATCTGTTGTTGTTTGGTGATTTTAATTGTGTTATGAATAACAGTTTTCGGGTCAGTTTCATCATGAGTCAGAATTTAGAGGGTTGAATAATGCAGTAAGAAAATTAAACTTGACAGACGTCTGGAGAGACTTTCATAATGAAGAAAAAGATTTCTCCTGGAGTAAGAATAACCCTTTTATTGCTCGACGTGTGGATTACTGTTTTGTGTCAGAGGAAATGCTACCCTTGTGTGTTTTTCGTGTGAACTTAGGACAGTTGTGCATTCAGATCATAAAGCTCTCTTAACGGAACTGAACAACGGTAATTTTGAAAGAGGTCCAGCACACTGGAGATTTAACAATAGCTTCTTAAAACATGCCAGGTTTGTCTCAGAAATGAACAACATTTTATTAGATAAGCATCTCATGATGTTTTCTGATGATGTTTCTTCTGTACATAGGTGGATTTATGTAAAGTTGAAATTCGTTCGTTTTGTACTGAGTATGAAAATCACTTGCATGTAAAAGAAGAAATCGCGAGTATCGTCTGAACGCACAAATTGCGACGAGAGGAAAAGTATTAGCCCAGCAATCCCTCAGATAGAGGGGTGCAGAAACAGTATCTTAGTCTAAAACAAGAAATAGAGTTGTTTGCAGGTTGAGAGAACGAGAGGAGCACAAATTAGAGCGAGAATTAACGGATTGAAGAGGGTGAAAGAAATACAAAATGCTTTTGCAGTCTGGAAAAGGCCAGAGGAAAGAAGAAAGTAATAACGAGATTAACTAATGATTCAGGTGAGATAATTACAGATCAGACAAATTAAACAACTGGAGACCAATCATATTAAATAACAATGATTACAATTGTTAGCCAAAGTCTTAGCGTTAAGACTTGGATGAGGCATTACTGCTGTAGTAAATGAAGATCAGGTAGGGTATATCAAAGGTAGAAACATCGCCACAATCACAAGATCGATTGATGACGTAATCAATTACCTAAATAAAACTAATAGAGCAAGCTTTCTGCTCGCTATTGACCATGTAAAAGCATTTGACTCGATATCAAAGAGTTTTTCTGCTGCTGCAAGCCTTTGACGTTTTTGATTTTGGACCAGATTTTGAAAAATGGTATCTATTTTTGCCAAACAGAAACGTGACTTCTGTAAATCACGGTGATTGAATTTCCAAGCCTTTTGATGTGAACTGTGGAATAAGACAGGTTGTCCATTCTCACCATTAGCCTTTGTGTTAGCCATCGAGCTACTAGCCTTTAAGATTCAAAATAGTTCGATTGCAGGCATCGAAGTTCCTTTACATTCTAGGAATGGAAATTCTAGTGTTAATATAAAACAAATGGCGGATGACACAACATTGTTTCTCACAGACCGACAGAATATGTTTAAATCATTAGAAATCTTGTCGATCTTTGCAAAGTTTTTCTGGCTTAAAATTAAACGTTCAAAAAACAAAAGCTTTACTGATGTGGAACAAAGTAAAAAGACCAAGATCTTCCATTCACAACAGTAAACAGAATTAAAGTTTGAGAGAATCTGTTTTGATACCAACAAGATCGCAAAGACAACTGGAAAAGGACAGTTCTCTCTACTCTTGGTAAAGTGATTGCTATAAAAAAAAAAAAACTTTTCTGATAAGTCAGTTTGTTTATGTAATGCAGTCTATAGGTCTTCCAGATGCAGTGCTGCATAAAATTGATGCAGCAGTATACCGATTTGTATGGCAGAAAAAAATCAGAAAACAGAAAAGCATTCAAGAAAGTGAAGAGGAAAGTAATTTAATCAATTGTGAATGAAAGTGGTCTGAGCTTGGTCAATATGCTTCAGTTTCAGAAGTTTCTAAACTTACAATGGATGGGCAAATCATAAAACGCCAAAGAAAATGAAAACTGGAGGTTTATCCTATTGTGGCATTGAATAAACTGGCAAATGGGGAAAAAAAATTTCAAATGTAAACACAAAAACAAAGGATATGCAACGTGTTGATAGAATTGAAAATGATTTCTAGAAAGATATATTTGCATGTTATCTAGATAACAAAACTATAAGCAAACAAAATGAAATAGACAGTGGTAACTTCCAGGCACAGCTTTATTTCAACAACTCTTTGATGAAATACAAAAATAAAGCATTATTCTTTCCAAATTGACATAATACAGGAATTGAACAGATGAAAGATATAATCATCAGAAACGAACATAGACTTCTGTCTCTTGAGGAAATACAGAATATGTTTGGGCGAAACAATGCTAACATTATTTTTGTAATGTAATGCCCTTATTAACTCTTTTCCCAAAGAGTGGATTCAATGGATAGAAAGAGGAGATCCATGCACAAGCCGACATGAATGTGATGCAAAAACATGTATGCAAAACCAAAGAACAGCGGGAAAAATGTTATCAAAAGACAATGTAACAAATTTACCAATGGCCCGTTATTGTGGGAAAGAATATCTGAGTACACCCTAGACAAACAGGCCTGGTCCAGGGCTAAAGAAACCACCAGAGAAGAAAGACAAGAACTCTTCACTGGAAAGCGTTACACAATATTTACCCTACAAACATAACGCTGAACAAAATGAAAATACAAGAAAACAATGTTCATATTGTGTTGACATGGTGGATTTTATGGATTTTTTTTTCTGTAATTGTCCAGTTGTAAAGAATTATTGGAATGTCATCGAGCAAAATAAAAAAAACAATTATGTAGACACAAATATTTAGACTAGCGTTCTCAGTAAATTGGTGTGAACAGTTCAATCTGCCCACGTGGAAATCATGCATACATAACCTCATTTTTATGGTTGGGAAAATGTCAATTGGTATTTTTGGAAAGTCTTCTTCTTTCCTCTTCGTTCGCTTCACAGCGTCAGCCCAGTCTCGTTGATAAATGTTGCCGTTTTCTCCAGGTCTTGTCGGCACCGTGGAACGTGTTCTGGTGTTTGGTCTTCAAGACCACAGGAGCAGGAGGGGGGAAGGCGCCAGCTTCAGCTTCCTATGCAGGTGGCCATTGAGTCGGCAGTGGCCAGTTCTGAGTCTCATAATGACCACCTGCTCCTGTCTCTCCAGAAGATGGAAGGCATCCCTTGTGGGTTGTGGTCGCATCAGAGCCTTCACAAGGGTCTTCTTCTCTGCGAAGCTGACGCTGTTGTCTGGTTGTCTTCCTCTGGCTCCGGTTTTGGCGAGCTGATCGGCTGCCTCGTTCCCTGGGACTCCGCAGTGGGCAGGTACCCATTGCAGGACTACTCGTCTACTTTTGGCGAGTTCCTGGAGTTTCTCCATTAGAGACGAGGAGGTTTTGTCTCCTGCTGCAAGGGCCTCCCAGGACGGACAGCGCGTCAGAGAGGAAGACAACTTGGGTGCAGTCGCTCTGTGATTCATGAATCATGGAGGCTGCCCTGCATGAGGGCCTGAACTTCTGCAGCATAATTGGAGCAGTGTTTCCCAGTTGGTATCCCTGCTGTGGTGGTGTGTCCCTCAGGTGACTTGATGAATACGCCCGCTCCTCCATCAGACACTGCGTTGGTTGCTGAGCCGTCGGTGTACGCATGTATCCAGGATTCTTCAGGGTACTTCTCAGCAATCATGGCAAGTGTGAGAGTGCGTTTGACGATGTCATCCTGAGAGTCTCCTGAGGCAACCTGTGGAACTGTTGTGGAGATGTGAAGATTTGTGAAGTCTCTTCATTCCAGGGCTGTGGCAGATCAGAGGGGTCCAGTGGGTTGGCAGGTGGCAAGCCATCTTGATGCTCCCTGGCAAGACTCTTGCTTTCATGGATGAAGCTACTGCGTTTGAGACGATTCTTGGTCAGGTTCTGCATCCTCTTGTTCATCGGATGTTGAGGCAGGCACTTGAATTTCTCTGCCTGAACCATGGTCTTTGCGTCTCTCCTCTGGTGGAGGGGCTGTATGGCAGTAACCTCCTCCATGGCTTTGATTGGTGTAGATCGCATGGACCCGGTGATGATCCTGAGGGCTTGATTTTGGACCCTATCCAGGATTGCTGGTGGGTCTGTTGACAAGGTGAAGGTAGTGTTGTGGAAAGATTTTCTTCCTGTGTTGATTGCCACACACCACTACTCATCTGCCCATGCCGCCAGCTTGTCAGCCCGCTTGTTGCATTCTGTATGTGGGCAGTAGTGGCATGCTGCTCTTCCTTGCACCACAGCACCAGGTCATCTGCATAAAGTGCAGCATGGATACCTTTGGGAAGTTCTTGGATGAGGTCATTAATGAAGACCAAGAAGAGTGTAGGCGAGAGGACGCTCTCCTTGTGGGACTCCATGTCGCAGCAGTACTTTTTTGCCTTTTCGTCCGTTGACTGTGGACTCACTTGCTCTGCGGTTGTGGAGGTAGGATCTGATCCAATGCAGCATGTTCGCCAGCGACTCCACATCTATGCAGTTTCACGAGGAGGCCATCAGTCCAGACTTTGTCAAAGGCCTTTTTGTAGATCGATCCAGGTGGCAAAGCCAAGAAGCTTTTGCTCCTGGAAAACGCATCCTCGAATTTTCTTGGGAGAGGAGGTCGTAGGTGGTCTGGTCTTGCCTTCTGGTGTGCGAAACTGTCTGAAGCCTGCTCTGTTTGTCAGGAGCCAGGATGTCAGTTTCGAGGAGGCACAGGAAGCCGGCGCTGGGTTAACCATCCTCTCTAGGGGCTTGAGGACGCAGCTGGGTTAGGCTCTGATTGGGCCTGTCTGATGGAAGTTACGCACTTGTGACGCCTGTGGACCTTTTTTGATTGGCCCAGGATGATGATGGCCTTCCTTAAGCCTTGCCAGCATCTTGTTCCCAGCTCAGGTGAAGATTTTTAGAGGACAGGGGTGGCTGTGATGGCTCTCATCCAAACTTGTGCCAAGTCTCCAGTTTCAGCTTCCTCAGAGCGGTCTGAAGAGCTCTATGGAGAGTAAGGGGATGGCTTGATGCCATGGTGCTTCACATTGGTGTCGTCTTGTGATTCTCTTCTCTCTGTTCTCTTTGCTTTTCTCAGCTTGCTGAGGAGTGCTGACAGTCATATAGTCTTCTCCGTCGCTGAGTAAGAGTATCAGCAACTTGCTTCGGTTAGCGCTTGGCTGCATTCTCCCTGTCGCATCTCTCTCTCATTCTCTTTCAGTGGGTGTGAATGTTCTGGCCTTTGCTGTCCTCGTAGATCGCAAAGTTGGCCTAACAACTCTCCACTGTCAGCATTTTGAGCTACCAGGTGTTTCTCAAGGTTCAGGCATTTGCTGTCGTCTTCTACAACTCTCCAGCTTTTGCGCCACCTTTGGCAGGTGGTCTTCTTCTCCCCAAGCTTTGCCTGGCCTGAGGGAATTGGGAATTTGGCTTTTGTTCTGCGTGCAGTCGCAGGTGGTTCTCGTCCGATGGGTTGTTTTTCTTCGCATCTTGTCCTGGGCCTCTGTCATCTCGTCCTGTAGCTCTTGAAGCTGGTTGCCTCCAGTAGGGGTTGTACTCTTTCTGAGCACCACGTGGAATGGTCTCTTTGGCAGCCTGCAAGATGCTGGCGTTCAGGACGGCTCTGACAACATTGTTTATGTCTCTGCCTTGGACTTGAAGGTCCTTGGTGAGAACGTTGGTGCGGTGACTGAAAAGCCATCCATTTGTGCCTTCTTGTAGTTCCAGCGTGCGGGCACTGGGCACTGGCTGTGCTTTTGTGTGCTTCAGGAACAACAGAACTGGTCCTGTGATCGCTACTCTCTAGCTGCTCTCCCACTTCCCTGGTGATGTCCTGGTGTACATCTTCAGTGCAGAGAGCAAGGTCTGGGGTGGAGGTAGTGCGCCATCGTCTGGAGTAGAAGGTTGGAGTGTCACTTGGGAATTGATCAGGACGAGATGATGTTCGTCTTGCCAGTCTTCCACTTCTTCTCATGCTCGGCGATTCCATCTGGCTGTAACCCCAGCTCTGGGAGTTGACTGTTGAAATCACCTAGACTGCGATAAAGCTCGAGCCTGGGACGTTTGATGGTGCCGAGTGACAGTGGCTGGTTGTCAGGGGCAGTAGAAGTTCAGGATGTGCAACTCTGTGTCATTCAGTTTGGCCGCCGGACCTATCATTCTGGTACTCAGCACCCTCCAGGGGGACTGCTGTTTCTGTCGCTGGCATCGATGTTGTTCCGGACCGGACAAGTGTCAGGATCACGCCCTTGCTTGTCTGTCAGCTCTGTCCCATTCTAAATCTAAGCCCTCGGACTGTAGCCTCGGATTTTGAATGCCTTCCCGTTTTCAGGTGGGGTTTCCTTGCATGCAGCAGACGTTGATGTTTTCCTCGTGCAGGATGTGTTCAAGCTCCGTCTTTTATTCATGACTCCTTCTGCATTCCAATGCATCACCTTGAAAGGTTGTTGCTTTTCTTGGAGTGATGTGTGTTGAAGTGCTGCCAGTCGCTGTCCTCTGCCGCCTGCCTCCGCCTGGCGTGACAAGGCGGACGAGAGGGACTCCCGCACCTCCAGTCCCGCTGGGTGTGACTCGTTGGGCTCGGAGCCGGCGCTTGCCCCATCCTGGAGGGACCTCACCCAATGGGCGAGCGCCATTCTCATCTCGGCTGGCTGACATTGTCATATGGCGATGATGGCGTGGTGTTGTGGTTTATTAGAGTGCGCTGTGCAGCCCAACACCTCCGTCTTCAGCACTCGAGGTTTCTGTAGGGGGTTACCCCGCCTTAGCTCATGGTCCAAAGTCCTGCCCTGTGAGCACAGGGGGGATTGTTTCTCCGAGGGTCCCACCCCATAGCTAGAGGTTTTAACGCGCCTCATGATCGCGTGATGAACCCGTCATGGGACATATGGGGTATTTCTTGAGTGCAGCAGTGCCACCTGCTGCCCACCCCGTTCTGATATTTTTTTTGGTTCTGGGAGCACCGCCAGTTGGTCCGGGACAATGCTATTAGCTCTCGTACCAGGCAGGGCCTGACTTATATCGCAGCTAACCTCATATCTGAGGACGTTCCCCTATCCGCCACATGGGGACCGCCGGGTTGGGGATGGTCGCCCCGCCACTGAATTGGAAGTCAAGCCTGGTCCCGGTTTGGAAAGACAGGGTATGCTTTTAGGCATTTGCAGTTATATTCTGAAAAGAAACAGAATAAGGAGCTGCAGTCATAATCACCCCATATTCATGCTTCAATCAAATATCACTTGTCCAGACCCGAACCGCCCGCGCCACGCACCCGCCTACCTACCGACCCCCCCTCCGCGCAAGGCTCCCAAAGGGCGAGCGAAGTCATAGTAGTCCTACCGGCACACCGCTCCTTGACTTTCCTATGCCCTCTTTTTCTCTTTTGAGCAGCTGGCTCTCTCTCAATATAATTATGTACTATCACTTTTAGTTTACAATGTCTTGGCCATAGAAAGTTTCAATTATGTATCATTCATTCTTTCAGTTTATTTAACCTAGTTTACCCGTTTCCACAACTCATAGACAGAGTGGCCGAGTGGCAACGGTGGGGTGGGGGTGGGTGAAGAATCGTAATTCACTGTATCACTGTGCGCAGTTCTTCAACTATGTAAAATTTATGGAGGGATTTATTAAATTGTAAATTGCTTTTGACTATTGATGCATGATTGGTTACGCTCGCCCAAAAGATTGTACGCGCACGCACGCACGCACGCAAACACACATGCCACCACACACACACACACAAACACACACACACACACGGACCACACACACACACCACACAGCACTCACACACAGCACCGACGCACGCACGCACACACACACCACCGTCAACACAAACACACCACACACACACGCACACACACACACACACAACACGCGCCACAACACCACACAAACACACCAACACCTCACACACAGGCCAGAGTCAACCACACACAAAACACACCACACACATCACACATACACACACGCACACACACACACACAAACCAAACACACCACGGCACACGCCACGTACACACACAACACAAACACACACACACAAACAAAACCACGGATACTTGTCTCGCTGTCCTCCATCAGCTGACCATCCCTATCCTCCCCCCCCCCCCCCCCACCACCCCCCGTCCAAAACTTTAAGACGGCAGGCGCGAGACTACTTGTAATCGCAGTTTATACACAACTATTCATTTAGTTCCATGTTCGATCCTTGCCTTCGGTCATTCTGGGTGTTTTCGTTTTTCGTACCCATATGACGCGATTTGAATGGGGGAATCACAGTCTGGTGCGGTAACGATACACAGGCAGAGAAACGGAGGGGAGGCGAAGGAGGAAATCTTCAATGTGTGTAAATGTATCTACTCCCACGCTGGTCACACAGTGGTACGGCCTGAAGCTTGTGGTGTTGCACCATTGAGACAAGAGTCATAACTGTATATTGCTTTTGTTGGATGTGTGCCGTGATATAATGTCTTTACTAAACAGAACCTGCGAAGCATATTCTTGTTTCGTTTTTGGTCTGCTTTCCTTCATCTCTTGGATCCGCGCGCTTCCCTTCATTCCTTCTTATTCCTGTCTGTCTGTTGTGTTCTTGTATAAGCAGCACATTATGAGAGTCGGTGTTTTTTTCTTTTTTTTTCTTTTTTTTTGAGAGTTTTTCTGCCAGCTACACCACACATTAGAACATTATACAAACCCAAGCACCTTTGTATCGAACGCCAAAACACTAAAATCAGCAAGGAAATGTAAGCACGAAAATTCTTGTAAGAGAACGTAGATACTATGCATGGTGTTGTAAAGAGATGGGTGTTGGAAAAAAAAAGGGGGGGGATGGAGCTAGTGTGTGGAAATTGGTGTGTGTGTGTTGTGTGTGTGTGTGTTGTGCGTGTGCGTGTGTATGTTGGTTGTTGTTGTTGCGTTTTTGCTTTCGGGATTTTTGTTTTCCTTTTTTTTTTTTTTTTGGATGAAGAGGGACAGTACTGAAAGCACCAAAGCTATGAAGAGATGAATTTCAGCCGGGTGGGGGGGGGAGGGGAGAGAGAGAGATTTAGTCGCGCCTTCGGTGCTCTGGTGGATCCGACAACTGACGCGACACAAAAACGCCGTCAATGATTCATTCATTATACGGACTTAATTTTTTTTTTTAGGATTATGAAGACGTCCATTTGACCTATGCAAATAAATGCCACTCTTGGAGTCACAGACCACAATTTTCGTCTGATATCAAAAGCGTGATGCGGCGAATTTAAGTTTCAATATTTGGCAAGGGATAGGTGTCACACATCGATTCGCAATTTCTAAAAATAGATAGACACCTTAGCACCAGATGTAGAAGGCGCACCTCCCACTGCAAGGGATGCTGCCCTAGTGTAGTCAACTAAATTAAATCACTTACTTGATGATTGCACACATGCTCTCCCATCCAATTATCGGGTGTGTGAGCAGGCGTAGAATTGATAAACAAATTCAATCAGATCAAAATGCAAGAAACGATCATAAGAATTCAAAATTAAAAAATAAAGTATCAGATATGTTTCCTGCCCGTACCTCATCCGCGAATCAACGCATATCTAACCAACAAGGAGATCTAGTTGCAAAGTGAGACGACTGAAGGCGGAATCTAAACAAATCTTAAAATAAAGGTCCACGAAACGGACCAGAGAAACGTGGACAGAGCACCAGACAAAACAGTTAC
>JADBJO010026572.1:15000-22366 GCA_016801955.1 Conus betulinus | reverse complement strand
AATTCCTCAGTGAACTGTCTGAAATGATGGGATTAAGCCAGGACCCTTTGATTCAAAGGAAACAGAGCTGTTTCCATCGCTTCAGGCGATGGCAAGGGATCTCCTGTGTCTGCTACTGCTCTGAAAGCCAGCTTGAGAGTTAGTCCTTCGCCTTTTAGCTTGTTTTTGATTCGCTTGTGTTGTGGGATCTTCCTTGGTTTCTTTTCCCCATGAAGTGTCCATAGTAGAGCTGTTTCTGGACAGTGGAGTCGGGTCAGCTGGCATATTTCCCAGCCATCTCCATCTGGATTCTCTCTCGCTGGAATAGATTAGGTCTTAGCACACTTTCTTTTTTATTTCTTTTCCCAAATTATCTTTTTTGTTATTTCGTGAAACACCACTCCAGCCTTTAATTAGCGTGGTTAAAAACACACCTTGATTTGAACTCCATCTGTACCATTGGTCCAAATGCACATAAAATAGATATAAAACAGACTCATAAAATATTCCCGATATTTTAAAATTTTAAACCTTCCAAGGTCTTTCACAAGGGACATATACCTTTGGGTGTAGGTTCTGGGATGCTGTTGTCTGTTATCCTTAATATTAGAATGTGTGGGGCCAGCTTTCCTGCTTTGCTATAGTGATGGCCTCTGTTTCAGTTTATTATGCCATATCCATGCCTCTTATGGTCTTGTTAAAAAGTTGTTTTTCTTAGTCTGTGTTTTTTGAAATAAAACAAAACAAAAAAGAAGTATTGTAGATATATACAGCATACTTATATACATGTACAAGCAAAGGTAAATGTGTAAATTACACACGCATACATACATGTATGCATATCCAGTCAAATACACATGTAAATAAAACCAAACCTGTATATAGATCAAACAGTTAAAGTACCCCCTGTTCAGAATTGTTCATTATTTGCAAGGTTCTCCTCATACTGGCTCTGCAATATAACCCATATTGAACCCCCACCCCACACCACCAACCCCCGCCTACCTCTCCCCTCTTGTTAAGTTTCTTTCCTTTGTCAGTAAGGGTTCATAGTTTCACTGAAGTCAGTATGGATGGATTAGTGTGTATCTAATGATGCTCAGACATCGGAGCAGTGGGTGGGTGGAGTGAAATGATATGTAGGTTGATGTGCAGGTTCACATACAGACCATAGGCATATTGGTCGCTGAGAAGACAGAAGATGGAACTTCAGTCACAAGTGGGACAGTCACAACGAATAGCTGACCAGAGGCTGGGGTAAGAAGAGGCAGACGGCGACACGCACAGCACACAGACACGCGCGTGCAGCATGCTCACACACGCACACACACACACGCACACACACAACACACACACACAACACACACAACAGAGGCCGCTGAGGGGGAGGGGGACATCACATAGCAGAAGAGAGAGGGAGGGAGAAAGAAAATGGCAGAGCCCAGAAGAGGGAAAAGGCGAACCTTGTTGATGACAATCAGAGAGAGAATGAGTGAACAAGAGTGATGAGTGACAATATTGTTGAAGGGAAATTGAAAATGACTGTGTAGGAGATTATTTGCATGGTATCTGTGTGTGACTTGATGAAAACTGTGTATGATTAGGGAGAAAGGGGAAAGGGGGGGTAAGAGAGAGCGGGAGAGGGGAGATTGGAGAGGTGAAGCAGGATAGGAGAGCAGCGAGTAGGGGGACAGAGCAACTGAGGAGTAGGAGGGGGGGTTTGAAAGTATGAGAGAGGTGGGGGGTTGGTTGTGGTTTTATGTGTTGTTTGAAAGTGTGAGTTCCATGGAGTGGAAGTAAGAGAGAGAGGAGAAGATTTGAAATTGAATTATATACATAGGAAAGAACTTTTACATGCAGTCCATTGGGTATGCGCTTCATGTGTTCCAAAGTATTGACTAATAAAAATAAAGTCACGAGCAAGTTGTGGTCTTTAAAAGGAATAAGAAATATAAACTCCAAGTGGATTAGTGAAAAGTAAGAGAGAGAGAGAGAGAGGTGAGAGATGAGGAAGAGCGTGATGAATATGTGGAATTATGGAAAAGGAAGGAAAGAATAACAGCAATTTGGTGTTTTCATTGATTTTTTTTTTTTAAACCCATTCCGAGTAGAAAGTTAAAAGTCAACCTTGAGTAAGAAAGCAGTCGCCAGTTGGGCAGTGGGCGTTGAGATTTTTTTTTTTCCGGCACATTGTTGCGTCACCAGTCAGCATCTACTTGTTGAATAGCGGAGGTGTTCCAACTGAGCTGCTAAGTGGAGCAGTGGTAAGAATTCGAATGAGAGGAGTTCACCTGTTGGCAGTCCCACAAACACTAGAGGAGTCTGAGTGTAAGTGATGATTTACAGGGTTGTTCGCTTGTTCATCACCTGTTTCTCACGTTAGCCGTGTACTAAACAGGACTCATTGAAGTGAGCAGTGGTCTTGGAACCAGTGCACTCCCTGATGGGGTTTGTGTAGCACAGACTTTGCAGAGATCGCCTGCACAACTTAAAGGATGGAGGTCCCGCTGGAAGTGGAATTGAAGTAGACTGTCATGGTTTATGTAGGGTCACCTGGGGGAGCAGAAGAAAAGAAATACGAGTAGAGGAGGAGTTTGATTAAGGGGAACAGCGGTTTAGAATCATTGGACAGTTTGCTCTTTTGTTGATTGGAAGGCTCCTGCTCGTTGTTGATCTAGTTGTGTTGTGTGGCCGTTGGCTGATAGCGTGCGTGGCCGACCGCCACCGACCTTGACCCCGGACTCCTGGCGAAAGTCTGTCCACCTCCTCACAATCACAGGCAGGCAGCAGCTTAGAAAGTGTAGTTCGTGCAATGAAGGCAGGCTGAGTTTGCTTCAGTCAGCTCACTGCTCACTCTGTGTGCTGTGTGGGGAAAAGAATGGATGAAAGTCCGTTTCATATCGATAGCTGTAGAGTAGTCTTCTCTGTTGTCTGTCTGTCTCCTCAGAGTGTCTGTTGTTGCTGCTTATCGTGTCTTTAAGTGTACCTAACCCACTTTTGTCTACTCTGGCGTTCGTCTGTTGTCTTTGAATTAAATATGTAACAAGTACAAGACAACCTGGATGCACCGAGGTCAAAAAACACTGGCACACATGATCGATTTTGTCATTGTACATTGTACGCCAACGCGACATCAGGGACGTCCGAGTGACTCGTTCGTGCCCCATGAGAGGTGCTGAATGCTGGACTGATCACAGGCTGGTCAGGGCTGTAATGACACTGCATATCGCTCCACCTCACAGAAAAACCGACCCAAGACTGTTGGAGCCTCCTACAATGTCACCAGGCTGAAGAATCCAACCTCTTGCCTGGCAAAATTTCAAAGAAATACTTGATGAAAAATTCCAAGATGGACTGACCTCCGTAGGCAGCTCCGAGAAATGGTCCCTCCTTCAAGGATACCGTTGCTGGAGACTGCAAAGGAAGTGCTTGGTGCCAAAAACTAGAACGCATGAAGACTGGTTCGACGAAAAACGATGACAAGATCAGAGAAGCCCCCTCCTTACTAAGAACAAAGGCTTATATCGAGTGGCAGAATGATAGACCTGTCCTCCGTCTCCAAGCGTGAAAGATTTAAAACTCTACAGGCAAAAGTCCAGTCCGACCTTCGACTGATGCAGGACCAGTGGTGGCAAGATAAAGCGGCCGAAGTCCAGCATTACGCGGATACCCACAATTCCAAGAAATATTCTTTAGCGCTCTGAGGACAGTCTTTAGCCCCTCTATATCGGGCTGCTCCCCGTTGTTGTCCTCGGGACGGTTCGACCCCTGATCAAAGACCAAGAGGGCTTGAACAAGCGCTGGCAAGAGCACTTCAGTAACCTGCTTAATCGACCCTCATCGGTCGACGCAGACGCACTGAACCAGATTCCCCAGCAGCAGCCCAATGCAAGACGACTCGCTCGCAGAACCCCCGACCATAGAGATTAGACGAAATTAAGAAGAAGGCGATCCGTCAGACAAACTCAGGCAGAGCGTCGGGTAAGGACGGCATTCCTGCCGAGATTTACAAGGCGGCAGGCCCCAAACGCCCTTGAAGCCTTTCATGATGTCCTGCTGAGTATCTGGGAAGAGGAGGAGATGCCTGATGATTTCCGTGATGCCCTGATTGTCTCCCTCTACAAGAACAAGGGAAGCAAATCTGACTGTGGGAACTACAGGGGCATCTCTCTCCTCTCTATTGCAGGGAAGATCTTTGCCAGAGAGTTATACTCAACAGAGACTTATCATAGTATCGGAGCAGAACCTCCCGGAGGCACAATGCGGCTTCAGGCCTGGCAGAAGTACTACTGATATGATGATCTTTGCCATCCGACAACTTTCAAAGAGAAGTGCATTGAAACAAAAACATGCCCCTGTTTTCTCTGTTTTCATAGATCTGACCAAGGCTTTTGACACGGTCAATAGAGAGGCCCTCTGGACAGTCCTAGAGCGCATCGGATGCCCGCCAAAGTTTATATCAATGATCAGGCTTTTTCACGACGGCATGACTGGCCAAGGTCCTCTCTCTGGGGGGGAATGTGAACGGAAGCCTTTGCAATCACCAACGGGTGTGAAACAGGGCTGTGTTCTAGCTCCAGTCCTTTAATGTGTTCTTCACTTGTAAGTATGCTGTCCCATGCCGTCCGCGACCTGGAGAAAAGAGAATGGGGTCTAACATTCGCTACATTCGCCTACGTTGGATGGATGGCTCCCCTCTTCGACCTGTGTCGTCTCACTGCCAAGACAAAGAGCAGTGCAAACCCGGGGCCTTCAAGAAGTCCTCTTTGCTGATGACTGCAAAAGTCCCCCGGGGGGGTGTGGGCCCAATGGCGAATCCAACCTGACCTTGATGATGCTAGATCGTGCTTCTCTGAGGCCCTCAAAACTCTTTCGGCCTGACTGTCAGTCTCGGCAAAAGACAGAGGACGAGAGGTGCTTCACCAACCTGCTGCACCAAACCCCACACCTGCACCCTGCACCAGCATATCATCTGTACGACACACCATTGCCATGTCGAACATTTTTCAAGTACCCTGGGAAGCACCATCTCCTGTGAGTGATGCTCCCTGGATAAAGAAATCGTCTCTAGAATCGGCAAGGCTAGCCAGGCAATGGGCTAGACCCGCACCGAGTGCTCAATCAACACAGTATCGACTATCAACGAAACTGAAGGTCTACAAGCGGTTGGCGTCCCACGGCAATATTGGAAGCACTGGGTGGGTAACAACTGAAGGTTCAAGTGCGTATTTGGTGTGGTTGTTTGTATTTTTTTGTTTAGGTTCTTGCAGACTCCGCACCAGGGGGGTGTGTCAAACACGAAGGCGGACATTCAACCACTGAATTCTACAATGCGTGTACCATGGGGTGGGTTAATTTCTCTACATACTGGAACATGGACAACTGGATCGCGAGCAGACACTTAAAAAGAACTGGTGGGATACGACATGCGAGCTCCCGTTCCATACTCGGAAAAATCAGCTGGCAGGACCACATCACCCAAACCTGGAGTCCCTGGAACTGACAACGTGCCAACCTCCACCAGCGTTGAGTCCATCCATGATCACAAGGCCCCAACTTCGATGGTGGGGGGGGCATGCATCCGTATATGAGGATGTGGTTGAAGGAGTTTTATAGTTTAAGGAACCAGACGCCTAGTTGGACCTGAGTGTTTGATGACAGCTCCGCCTGATGAAACCAAGGCCGCCCAAACCTCTGGAGCCCAAAGCCTAGCTGTAGGCTGGTTATTTACATGGGCCAAGGAGAAGCAAACATACAGAAAAGAGAAAAACCAGTGGGAGAGGAGGCGGGAGAACAGCCCAAGGGAGAAGAACTGCGGATTACAAAGGACACTGTGTGAAAGCAAAAGCATCCAGTGGGTGTCACGCAAGCCGAGGAGAAACTGGAGTGACATTTAGCAAAGGTGCTATGGACAGGACCCAAAATGGAGAAGGTCTCAAGTCAACAAAGCTGTGCTGCAAATACCAGAAGCAAGCACGACTGCCCAAGAAGCTCAGAGCACGACGCCAGAAGCTCACTGAATGCCAGGGAGAAAAAGCGACACAGGGCTGCATCAGCAGTCGATCACAACAACGGACTTTCCAATGCCCCCACGTGTTCAGACTCTGCGCCTCCAGGCTAGGACTGCAGAGCCACCTTTGCGTGCGTTGCATCGATGAGAGAGAGCTGCAGAAACAGGTATTAAATGTCATCATCGGATCCGAAATGGACAAACCAACATATATATAATATATATATATGTATATATATATGCTGGAAGCTGTTAGATTTTAGCATAGTTGGCAGACAGAACATGTTTTTCAAGTTGAGCATACAGATTTTTATGTAATTTATTGAGTGGAGTGGAAACCATGTTGTTCTGATGTCGCAAAGTGTTTATGCCTGAGTCATAGAGTCGGTCTGTTTCTTTCAGTCTCCCCCCCCACTGCTCATCGTCTCTGTGTGTTACAACATCATCCTTTTGCCCCCTTTTTTTTTCTGTTTTAAATTTTGTATTGATTTATGTATTTTTTATTTTTTATATATTTTCCTTTTTTTTTCTTTGAATTAATATTTTATATATATATATATATTTATTTATTATTTTTTACATAATGTCTTATATCAGTGATACCACAATAAATGTCAAAATGATTTTATTTTATTGTCTACGATTACTGGTATGTGACAGAACATAAAACTGAATTCCAAACATGTTTTTTTTTTTTTTTTTTTCTTCTTTCTTCTTCTGATCCTAGGTGCCAGTTTTGTCGTGTCTCCTCTATATGCAGATCTGGCTTGACTAACTGCATGTCTGGCTGTTTGTCTGTCTGTCTTTCTTTTCTTTCTGCCTGTATGTCTGTATCTCCACTGTTTGCAGGCTCATATCTGTCTGCCTGCCTGCCTGATTTTAAAAGTTGGTCTGTTTTTCTGATGGGAAATAATTGTTAAACATTTTTTATTACATGACAGTTGCCTTTATCTCAGTGTGTATGCCTTGTGGAAAGAGAGAGAAAAAAAAAAACTCAAAGGAGATAGATATTGTTGGCAAATGTCAGCCTCCTGCTCAGATTATGATTTTTCCAGCATGGTTTTGTTTTCTAGGTGGTAAGGAATTTTTTGGAGTGAGTTTTGTGAGTGAGCTGAAATTTGCTGTTTGGTTCGTTTCAGTCAAACAAAGAAAACACCAAAGAGATTGACCGGTTAAAACTTGAGCTATACAAAATCACGTAAGTATATATGTGTAATACAGTTAATAGCAACTTTTGTAATAAGAATTGTAAGGGTGTGGGGGACTTTTTTTGCTGTGTCTTTGTCAGCTGCTCTTGCAGGAGATCCTTGTTTTTCATAGATCTTGTCTGTCTTCCACCTTGTTTGTCTGTATCCGATCTTGCTACTGCTCTCCTCT
>JADBJO010026572.1:0-10000 GCA_016801955.1 Conus betulinus | reverse complement strand
TCTCTCTCTCTCTCTCTCTCTCTCTCTCTCTCTCTCTCTCTCTCTCTCACACACACACACACACACACACACAAAAACACACAAATGCACACATACAGCAGGATAATACAAATCTCTTAAGAGAGAAGGGCCGAGTAGACCTGGGTAATGCCAAGTCTATTACAGAAGCGAAGGGCCAGTGTTGAGAGGCCGTTGTGCTCATTACTGACTCTGCTGGGTGCAGTTTTGAACCTAAACATGTACTTATCTGTTAACACTTCCCTTTGTGACAGTTCCTGAGGCGTGTGTTTAACTCGACTCCTCATCTTTGAAGGATTGACAAATATGTATGCCACCCACCCACGCACGCACACAGGCGCGCATGCTCGAAGGCATGCGCATGCATGCATGCACACACACACACACACACACACACACACACACACACACACATATACTGTTAGATAATTTGTTCTCTTTACGTCATCCATTTACCTGTGTGTTTCCCAGTGTGCATTGTGTTTTTCCTTCACTCACTTGCCAGCACTCACTGACAGTCTTTACCTAATCTAGGAACCAACTGACTGAAAAGGTATGATTCAAAGCAGCCAGCAAGGATCAGTCAGTACCAGCTTCCTTTAGATATTAGACAAGGGTGGATCTGATTCCAAGCAAGTAGCAATGAAGTGTTGATATTTATAAAGTTATCAGATGATTAACAGGATGATTAGATGCGATTGCTTTATAGCTAGCATGTAAATGATTGTGACACCTAAGGTGTGTGTATTTGTTCATGTGATGTTCAAGGTATGCATTTGTGTGTGGTGTGTATTCTGTTGATGGTGACCCTGTGTGTGTGTGTGTGTGTGTGTGTGTGTGTGTGTGTGTGTGTGCATACAGCTGGAGGAGGCAGTGGAAGGTGTGAGGAAGGAGAGAGACCAAGTCAGCGAACATTTCCAGCACCACTCCCAGCAGCTGTCAGACCAGGTGCAGCACCTCACCCAACAGGTGAGTCACTGTACCCCTGGCCAGCAAAATCCTTACCCAACAGGTGAGTCAGCTATCACACCTTACCAGGAAAATCCCCACCCGACAGGTGAGTCACTGTCACACCTGACCAGCAGAATACTCACCCAACAGGTGAGTCACTGTCATCCCTGGCCAGCAAAATCCTCACCCAACAGGTGAGTCGCAAAATCCTCACCCCAACAGGTGAGTCACTGTCACACCTGACCAGCAAAATCCTCACCCAACAGGTGAGTCACTGTCTGTCACACCTGACCAGGAAAATCCTCACACGACAGGTGAGTCTCTGTCTGTCATACCTGACCAGGAAAATCCTCACCCAGCAGGTGAGTCATTGTCACACCTGACCAGGAAAATCCTCACCCAACAGGTGAGCCACTGTCATACCTGACCAGCAAAATCCTCGCCCAACAGGTGAGTCACTGTCACACCTGACCAGCAAAATCCTCGCCCAACAGGTCAGATACTCTCACATCTGTCCTGAAAACTTTTTCCCTCTTGCACAAGTTCTGAAAAACATCTGACCCGGTAGATGAGCCCTTTCTAAAGCCTGTACATAAAACTGACCTAACAGACGAGTCCCCTGTCATGTCTGACCTTGCAACTTATTAATTAAAAAGTGCATCTTCTCACACCAGCCTTGAAACTCCTCACCCAGAAAGTCAGCCCTCACATCTGCTCTGCAAACCCCTGACATTACAGATGAGGACTGCTCAATCTGTTCTGAAAATGTTTGACTTTACAGATGAGCACTTCTCACATCTGTTCTGAAAACATCTGACTTTACAGGTGAGCACTGCTCACATCTTTTCTGAAAACTTATGACTTTGCAGATGAGTACTGCTCACATCTATTCTGAATACTTCTGACCAGACAGTTGAGTACTGCTCACATCGGTTCTGAAAAGTTCTGACCAGACAAATGAGTACTGCTCGCATCTGTTCTGAGAACTCCAGCCTTCACAGATGAATACTGCTCACATCTGTTCTGAAAACTTCAGAATTTACAGATGAATACTGCTTACATCTGTTCTGAAAACTTCTGACCAAACAGATGAGTACTGCTCACATCTGTTCTGAAAACTTCAGACTTTACAGATGGATACTGCTCACAACTGTTCAGAAAAACCTCTGACCAAACAGATGAGTGCTACTCACATCTGTTCTGAAAACTCCAGACTTTACAGATGAATACTGCTCATATCTGTTCTGAAACTTCTGACTTTACAGGTGAATACTGCTCACGTCTGTTCTGAAAACCCCAGACTTTACAGGTGAATACTGCTCACACATCTGTTCTGAAAACGCCAGACTTTACAGGTAAATACTGCTCACATCTGTTCTAAAAACCTCTGACCAGACAGATGAGTCGTGCTCCCACTTGATCTGGAAACTCCTGATCCAGCAGGTGAGTACTGTCTCACCTGACTCTAGAACTTCTTGTCCAACAGATTAGTTGCTGCTACACCTGGATACTTGTGATCTAGCTAATATGCATTGCCCCACCCATTACACACACACACACACACACACACACACCCAGTTCAACATGTTAGTCCGTATCATGCTTGCCCAGAAAACTCATGACCCAAAAAAGAAACACATACAAATCAAGGAGGAAATTGGTCTGCTTAGAGGGATTTTTTTTTGCCAGTCATTTTGTTTGTTTTTAAGTTTTGAAAAGAAAAAAAAAATGAAAAAGGACGCTGAATGGTTTCTGCTCATTTTTTTCTTCCACAAAAGGCATTGTTACTAGGATTGGTGAACTTTGGAACTAAAGTGTGTCTCATCAAAGCCTGCATTGTGTAATTCTCAAAGAGTAGAAAACTCAGAATCCAGTGTTTAGGTGAGGTTTTCTGCACGGTTTATTTTTCACTGTATGTTTCTGCAATCAAAACATGGAATAATGGCGAAGTGCAAAATTTACAGGACTACTCTAAGAAGAGAGAGAAATATAATGGGGAGGACTGTAAGAAGGCTTAGAGATGGGGAAAAAAAAAAAAAAAAGGACCAGATAAACTAGATATGTAATGGGTGATGAAATGTGTTAAAGTTCGCAAGATGTCTTGCTCTAAATTGTGTTGCTGTTGTGTGTGTTGACAGATTTCGTCGTCTCTGTCAGAAGAGAGAGAGCAACTGCTGTCAAGGCAGCATGATATGGAGGGGTCTCTATTTGAACTGCAACGGAAATTAGGTAGGTTATGGGCTGTGTGTGTGTGTGTGTGTGTGTGTGTGTGCCCACGTATGTGTGTGCAAGCTTATGTGTGAGCAAATGCTTGTGTGGGTGCGTGTGTGCCTTTGTGTGTGTGTACACGCTTGCACATGCATGAGTGTGTATGTGTGTGGATATTTTCTCCGTGTGTGTGTGTGTGTGTGTGTGTGTGTGTGAGTGAATGTATGTGTATGTGCGCAAGAGAGAGAGATTGAGAGAGATTTTGCTATGAGGATTGTGCATTGTAAATAGTGAAAAGTGTTTGTCAGAAGATGGTCATCAGTATGTTAGTAATTCCTTACTATTTGAGGGCTTGTACAACTTTGAGTTAAGAACCAGGGCAACCTAGAGCTGTAAACAAGGACAGGACAGAGCTTAGGCCCAGGACAGCATAGATTTGAGGGAATTCTACCAGTTTTCAGGTGGTTAGGAAGATCACTGAAGAAGAGTGGAAAAAAAAAGAAACGGGGTGTTGACTGGTCAGCAGACTGATTAACAATAGACTGGTCAACAATAGACTGGCCAGTAAAAGACAGGTGAACAATAAACTGGGCAATAGACTGGTCAATAGTAAACTGGTGAATAGTAGACTGGTCAGCAGCAGTCTGGTCAGGAATAGACTTGTCAGCAATAGACTGCTGAACAAAAGACCAATCAGCAATAGTCTGAACAACAGACTGTCAGCAATGAAGTGGACAGCAGTAGACTGGTTAACAAGAGACTGATTATCAAGATTGTGATAACAGTAGACTAGAGAATAGTAGACTGGTCAGCAATACACTGGACTGGTCGAGAATAGACATAACAGTAGATTGGCCAACAATGAATTGTTCAGCAATAGAAAAACACTGCACTGTTGGTTTAAGGAAAAGAACTGCATATGGTTAGATGGTCAGGTTAATAGTCCTGTCATTTACGTAGGAATGGAGCTTGCTTGCGTATGAAAAAAAAATGAAGGAAAAAGAAAAATTTAAGATTGAAAAAAAAATACATACATGAGGCAAGGGGGAAAAAAAGCCTTTTGATCTAGAAGTTTAAACTGCTGCAGCAGGAGAATGTGAAGAGAATTGGAGGGAGCCAGTACCCAGACAGTGTGTCCACGTGTTGTATGGGAATCGTGTGACAGAAGCCACAGCGGTGGTCCAGCAGAGTGGGAGCACAGAGGAGAGTGGCGTGGACCTCACCTTGCACAGGCAGCTGGTGGAGGAGGTGGAGCAGCTCCGTCAGGACCTGCAGGACGTGCAGCAACGACACGATGCCCAGATCAGAGACAACGCTCAGCTCAGCAGGTGGGTCTGCACCTTGGGTTGGTCTGTCCGCCTGTGTTGATGATCACTTTCTATCTGTTGATATACAGCTGTTTGTTTCTACGAATTTAGGGTGTTGCTTGCACGTGTTTTGCGAAAGTATGACTGATATTCTGAATGTTGAAGTAATGAAAGAAAATCACAATGAAAAGTTGAAATGAAAAATTAGAGCCAAAGAGGGGCATGTTCCCATGCCGATGAAGGAAAGGAAACTGTTAACCTACTCATTGGAAGTGACATGTAAATCAAGAAAAGTTGCTCAAGAAGTCTGAGCATTATTGAGGTAATACTGAGGAGCGGGTTTAGCTCACAGCTTTATTTTTCCGTCATGCATGAGACACACTTACTGAAAGGGCAAACAAACAAGGCTTTACACAATTCTAATCCAACATTTTTGTTGCTGTAGTCTGAGCAGAGGCATGTATCAAACTTGTGTACTACTTAACTGTGGAAAATTAACTTCCCAGAAAGTGATGACGTCATTTTTGCACAATTTTGTGTGTTGGCATTGTTCATATATTGCCTGACCACTTGCGTACAAGCTTTCATGCCGCATTGACGTTATCTACAGGAAAATAAGCCCAGTCGAGTTTGTTATTAAAAGAATTGTTGAGAATTCGACAATTCAGTCATCTCAGGAGCGCGGATGTATTACATTTTTCATGACAATAACTAATTATCAAACCTATAGCCCCCATTGTAATGGCCACTCAACCATGCCGAACACATTACTGCCAGACCGGCTTTACACAGATGACATTTAGTTGGCTGAATACAGTGCGGTTAGCTGGCTGGTGGGGAGCAGCATGCAGAAAACACCCCTTCCCTGACCTCTGCAGCTGTTAACTCCCCTGCGACTCAAAACTAAGTAACTTGCTCTGAACAGCCATGAGCTCCCTTTTTTTGTTTGTTTGCTTGTTTTTAATGATACTGGGTAATTACAGCAAATGTTCTCGTCAAGTAGAACAGGAACGTACTAGAAATGTAAACACAGACAAGAAAGTTGACATTCTGTAGTGGTAATAGTGTCTGCAGAATCTAACTGTGGTGTTGTTTTTTGTCATAAGATAGTCACGTGACGCCCACCCTACTCCCGCCTACGGAAGATGCCGAAGATTGTGTACTGTCCCGTCATTCTACTTCGGCCTGTCGCCCAAGCAAGATAAGTCTTGTGCTCTGTCTCACCTATACTTTGCCTTTGTGTAAAGATTGCTGTGTTTGCACTCTGTACTCATTTATCTGTGGCTTCCGCTTATATCGTGACGTGTGAGGTTATCGGATGGGCTAGCATTCTAACCTTATTTACGGAAATTTCTCGCGATCGTGGTGCTCCCGGTTCTTGTCTATTTGCGTAACCGGTTCGAGGTTGATCAACATTTTCCATCGCCACGTCCATCGCGTTTTCTCTGCCTCCCTTTGTCCATCGGCCTTGCATTCTCACTCGCCTTTACGGCCTTTTCGCCCCTAAATTCCGATTTCTATCTCGCCGTTACTTGTACCACGATTCCACTATCTCATCTGCGACGATCGCGGGTCGGTTTCGTCGCCATCTTGTTTTGCGCCGGTCTTCATTCCTTGTCGCACCAGCTTTCTAGCCCCCACGCTATTACACGTGGTTTGTCGTTCGGAATTTGCTTCCTACACTTGTTTACACCCCTCCCATTCATTGCCGCATTTTTCGATCGGCTTCGTGTGCGTGGCGATCGCATCGCCCTTCGGCATTGCTGTTACACGTGGCGTTTACTCAGCACTTTTGGTTCACGCCACTGCCGTTGCTCACGCACGGTTTCGTTTCATCGCTACTGCGTTTTCTGACACTGTGCGAGCTTGTTTACTTTTATATTTCCATTGTGTTATATTGCTATTGTGTGCGCACGGTCGATCGACCTGTATACCCTCCTCGATCGACCGTCGTGTTAACGATCGTGTGCTCCGGTTTTTGCTCGGCGCCATTGCCCAAAATGGTGAAGGACTCGGTTGGGCCGAGCAGCTCTGACGTGACGTTCAGAGTTCGCTCGCTTTCCCCGGAGGACCAACGAGTTGGTTCCAACTCCGAGCAGACCGTTCTTCCCCGCGGGAGAACGGACGGACGCCGCGGTAGTTGGAGACGACCTTCCCGCGAAGGGGACGCGGGACTTTCCCTCCTCTACCCGACCGCCGGACGCACGACCGTTGCGTTCGAAAGCTACTAGGCAATTGGCTGCTATTTCCAAATGCTTATCGTTCACCCTGCCCAGAAAATCAAAGGGCAAGGCCCCCCTTAAGGGATCACTCAAGTCTAAGCATCCAAGCGGGGATTCCGCTTCTCCCTCCAGCCACCCTGCCTTCTAGCTTTCCGGCGCATAGTCAGACATCCGTTTACTATGCCCAGTCACGCGACCCTCGGCCCCCGGGGACCTTTGCCGAGGCGCGGACAGGCACGGGTGACGGTTTTTTTGGACTGGAACCTCCACCCGTCACTCGCATTTATGAGACGCGCGGGTCCACGTCTCCCCCCCCATCTGGACTCGCCGTCTCACGACGCTCTTCCCCACCGTGCACAGGTGCAGCCAACACCCCTGCACGAGGAGCGTCCCGTTATCTCCGGACGGACGCAGTTTTATGGCCACGTCATGGCAAGACCATGCACATGACCATAACTGGGCGTATGGGAACACCGAGTGCCTCCACCGGTTGTGAACATACACAAGGACGGCCGATCTACCCCGCTCGCCCGTCGCAGGTTCCCCTAGGGGTTCAGGACGCTGGGGGTCCGACCTACTCGGCCCCCCTTTTGGGCAACGTCCTCGGTCCCGTTCCTCAGGGGGAGGATCTACCAGCGGGACCACGGGTAACCGGCCCTATTCCCCTGGGTCCCAGCGCACTCCTGGGGGGGACGACATACCATGGTCGAACACTACCCCCCCCCCTCTCTGCTGCTCAAGGTTACCCCGGTCCCCGGGGAGTCCCTGCACAGTACCCTGGGCCGCCACAGCCCGCTTATCTCCCCGGGGACCAGTGGCTCTATGCCCCCGAGAGAGACCAGTGACTTTACACCCACTCCCAACCGGAACAGCTATATGGTCGCTTGTGGCACCCAATCTCACAGACCTGGGTCGACCTTGGTCTCCCACCTCGGGCGCTGTCCGATCGGCAGTCCGGGCTCTCCCACCCTAGCCGTCTGCCGAGCACAGAGCCCTCATCCGCTAGGTCGGGTCCCCAAACCCCAGCTGCAGAGGGAGTTCCGTCGTCGGCGGTCCCAGACCTCGGACCGCTGGGCCCTGACCATTCCCCACGGCCACTGGTTCTCTGGCGCTTCCAATCTCTCTCCCAACTCAGTCCCTCAAACTGTACACGGACGCCTCCAACTCGGGCTGGGGGGCCCACTTGGGGGACAGTCATGCCTCGGGGGTGTGGGACGCACAGATGGCACGCCTCCACATCAAGATATTAGAATTGGAAGCGGTCAGCTGGCCTTCCTCCACTTCCAACACCTAATCTCGCCCAACTGGTTCTCCTCCTCACGGACAACACGTTGGTAGCCCATTACATCAACAAAGGGGGGGGGGGGCTCACTCCACTCCATCGGCCTCTCCTACGGACAGAGGCCCTCCTTCGCTGGTGCCACGCACGGGGAACCACCCTCCGTGCGAGACATACATACCCTGAACAAGCTGACGCTAACCACAGTATGGGAGCACTGGTTCAAGCCCATGGTCGACCTCTTGGCGACCCCGCTTCAACCATCGCCTTCCCATGTATGTCTCTCCCGTCCTGGATCTCCGAGCGTACGCAGTCGATGCGCTCTCCCTCCCCTGGACGGGACTCATCGCGTACACCTTTCCCCCTTCCCAATACTTCACAAAGTGATCAGGAAGGCCAGGCTGGAGAGACCCAAACTCATCCTTATAACCCCGTGGTGGCCGACCCAGTTGTGGTTCCCACCTCAGGTCCCTAACTCACGTTCCCCCTCTCCAGCTAGCCCCTCGTGGGACTTGCTCAGACAACCTCGCTCGGGCCTCCCTCACTCCCCCGCGGACAGACCCCGGTCTGTCCTAGATACCCTGACAGAAGCGGGGGCATCGCAGTGATTACGGACTTGGCCTTGGCCTCGCGTAGGACCAGCACCGAGTCCATGTGGGACCTCTTTCTGGTTCTTGACTCCCTCAGAAAACCCCCTTTCGAGCCCCTCCGCGCTATTCCCTTTGACATTCTCTCCTTCAAGACCACCTTCCTTCTCTCCCTGGCCTCAGCCAGGAGAAGAAGTGGGATTCATGCCCTCAGTGGTGACCCTCGGGACATTGCCTTTCACAGAGACGGCTCGGTCTCGCTTAAGTTCCTGCCGGTTCTTAGCGAAGAACCAGGACCAGGCACGTCCTCTCCTTCCCTGGTTATCCGCTCCCTAGCGGATATCTTAGGCAGCGAAGGCGGCGGGGACATGGACCTGTGTCCCTCTAGGTGCCTCAGATACTACTGGGAGCGTTCCCGCCCCAGGCGTTCCTCTCAGAGAAGCCTCCTTATTTCCATCTACCCCATCAGCAAGAAAGACATCTCGGCGGGCTCGATTTCTAGGTGGCTATCCAATACTATCAAATCTGCCTATGCCCAGGCCCACAAAGACCTCCCAGCCCTTTTTTTTTTTTTCGAGCCCATGAGGTCAGAGCGCTGGCCACGTCAACAGCGTTCCAGCACTCTGTCCCCGTGCGCCATCTCCTGGAGGCAGCCTACTGGCGTTCGGAGAAACCCTTTCATAAACTTTTATCTAAGGGACATCCGCATGACCAGGGCTGATGGTTCTAAAGGGGTTTCATTTGTGGCGGCCAATGCAGCCATAACAGTTAACCCAGGAACCATTAGGGCGCTCAGCCCTCCTCCTATTCCTTTAAATTCTGCTATGGTCTGACATGGTATAGTATACGACGCCAAAATGGGGAGTTTGTATTATACTCCCTGTTTGGCTAAGTATACTTACCATGTCAGACTCTAATGCCCGCCCTACCTTCCCCGCTAGCGCCAAGGTTCCCTGGGGTTGCCTTGCGCGCAGGCCTCGTTGAATGACGGGACAGTACACAATCTTCGGCATCTTCCGTAGGCGGGAGTAGGGTGGGCGTCACGTGACTATCTTATGACTGCATTTGCCACAAAACTTCGGCCTGACAGAGCTGACTGACAGCCGTTTAATGCTATGGTCTGACATGGTAAGTATACTTAGCCAAACAGGGAGTATAATACAAACTCCCCATTTCTGTTGGACTACCAGTGAGATGGGCGTTAAAGAATTTCCTGTGGCCAAATCCAAATCAGTTTTGGTAAATTTTGATGTGGGGTGGTATCTTCCTAGAGGAGAGAGAGGCACGTGTGCTGACCCTGGAACAGCAGGTGGAACAGATGGGGTCACAGGTGGAGGATCGAACCTCCCTCCTGGAGAGCGTGCAGAGTGATCGCACGGCCCTGTCCCCGCGCCCTCACCCAGAACAAGGAGCTCAAGATCCAGCTGG
>JADBJO010026571.1:0-22369 GCA_016801955.1 Conus betulinus | reverse complement strand
AAAAATCATATAAAAAAATCATTCCTGACAAGTATGCATGTGTTCCCCATTTTCCATCTTCCCCCCCATGACCCCTGAAATGAGGCTTTGTATGGTCGGGCAGTGAACAGCTCCTTATCTCCTGTGCAGGGGTGCAACTTGATGGAATCATGCAGGCCTGTGTGGGGAGCATGGCCAGTCATTCTGCTCCAACAACACACCATACCATAATAGTTCCCGTTTTGAAATGAGAAGCCCAGGATGTGTATACATCACATCTTTTTTGACCTCGACTTCACCGAGATCAGAACAAAACTGTATTGATCAAGCAATACCATTAGAGGAGCTGACGTTTTGAGGAGAAAACAGCCGCAGTGATATCAGCATACATTTTACGCAAACAACAATTTGTTTTATAATATGAATACTAAAACAGAGAGAAGACACTTTTTCTGCCCCGCCGGCTCCTACCCAGAGTTGAGTTTGCTGCGGACTCAGTTGGGAAGACTGGGACCACACAGTCGAGTTTCATCCACTTAATGGATGCGTTTTCTGAGAGTGTTGCTCAAATTTCCTGACCAACACTGCAGTTGTCTGTATCTCTCGGGCCTGGTTGACGCCGGATATATTATGAAAGGAAGCGTAGAGTACAGCCCTGTCATGTAGTCTCAGACCGAAATGGAAATCCGTAGCATCATCTTAATCATCCTCATTCTCATCGATCAGCATCAGCATAAAAAAAAAGTCTCAAATTCTGTGGCCCTTCATGCCCTGCTCTCATGGTGACCTCAATTTCGATGTCCTCTCCACGTCTGTGGCCTTGGTTTTGGTTCCGTCCGGGTCACCGGTATCGGCGAGTCCATGGGGGCTGTCGTTGGACGGACGTGGTGGCGCCCTCCGGAGGGAGAGCTCACTCACGCCGGCTCCGCGACTAAGCAATTATTGTCGTCAGTAGGGGGCTTAGTAGGTGTGTCCTGCGTATGTTAGATCAGAACAGGCGCCACTGAACACCACTGAAGTGACTCGGCAGCAGTGCAGTGTCTCCTCCGGTGGGTTGCCTCTTGACGACTTGACATTGACTGCTCCCTGTGGATTGCCGGTGCCGGGGCTGTGGCGGGGCCGACCGGGCATACTGAAGAAAGCAAGACTGTTTGAATGGTCATCTTAGCTATCACATAACATGAACTATAATCTATGACTCTTTTAATGTCAGCTGTTTTATGCAATAAACCTCACCTGATTGTAAAGATCTGAGTAGGTAGCCCAGCTAAAGAGGTGCCTAACAGTCTGATCACATATGGAGTGAACAATAAATGCTGCACATTTGGGGCATTACACAACTGCTTTCATCAAATCCTGAATCACATCCTGACACGTACAGAACTGAGATTAATTCAAAAGTGGGCTAAACACTGATTTAAAATTTCTGTTCCAACCAACTATAGCACAGTATTTCTGTTTTAAACAGCTACAGAATAGTATTCTGTTCCAACCAACTACAGCACAGTATTTCTGTTTTAAACAGCTACAGCACTGTTTTTCTGTTTCAACCACTACAGCACAGTGTTTTCTGTTTCAACCAACAACAGCATAGTATTTCTGTTTCAGCCAACTACATCACAGTATTTCTGTTTCAGCCAACTACAGCATAGTGTTTCTATTTCAACCAACAACAGCATAGTGTTTTTCTATTTTTCTAGCCAACTACAGCACAGTGTTTCTACTTCAGCCAACTACAGCACAGTGTTTCTATTTCAACCAACTACAGCATAGTGTTTCTTTCTACTTCAGCCAACTACAGCACAGTATTTCTATTTCAACCAACTACAGTACAGTATTTCTATTTCGACCAACTACAGTACAGTATTTCTATTTCAGCCAACTACAGCACAGTGTTTCTACTTCAGCCAACTACAGCGCAGTATTTCTATTTCAGCCAATACAGTACAGTATTTCTATTCACCAACTACAGTACAGTATTTCTATTTCAGCCAAACAACAGCACAGTATTTCTATTTCAGCCAACTACAGTACAGTATTTCTATTTCAACCAACTACAGCACAGCATAATTCTTTTTCAACCAAAAACAGCATAGTGCTTTTACTTCAACCAACTACAGCACATGTATTTCTGTTTCAAACAAACAACACACAATATTTCAATGATTCAGCCAACTACTGACGAAATATTCAAGTGATTCAACACAATCATTTTTCTACCATTTCACAATATGAAAGTGACTCAATCAATTCTTGATCTTGTTTCCTCTGATTCCACACACTAGCATTTCAATGACCAAAACCATGCAATATGTTGTACTCCCGAAATGCTTACTGAGTTCTCAAACAATTCAGTCAAAGAAAATGTTGCTCAGCTTACTTATTACTGACTCATCATTTTCCTAACTTACTTGCCAGATTATGCATTCATGTCTAACCAGTTATATTTTGTCCAATAAATAAATAGCTCCCCCACCACACCCACAACAAACTAAAACAAAGTAATTACATGTCAATAAAGGGAAAACTCACCATCAGTTAAAAACAAAACATGCTTGCTTTAACCATTCTAATTCATAAAGCAACTTTCATGTAAGCATCAAGTCCCCCCTCCTTTAAATACACATGATGTGCATATTTCATTGCTGTTTGACTCAAACAAGACTACCTGAAAATTAGTTGGGGTGCTTGATTTTTCATCCTTAGTCCCACAGTTCTTTGTTGTTTACTTTTTATCATCATCTAAGTTTGTGTAAACAACTGTTTTATGTAAAGTGGCATTAGAAGGTATTTTTTGCTAGTTTGTTTCGACCCCAGACTTTGCCTGTCCAACTATCTTGAAAGCAAATGAAAAATCCATCAGGTCTATAGCCTGAGTTTCACAGAGCCAAACATCTTCCATACTTAAGTATTTAATTGGACCATACAGCCAACTTGTCACAATTCCTGCTCATTAAAACAGTCTCTTGTTTCTTCTACACAGCATTTCTTGCTTTGTCAAAAATGTTCTCTTGACTCATGGTTTGGACTTTTCAATGCAACTACAAGGAAATGAAAGAAAAGCATCAGATTCTTCTGTGAAGAAATAAAGAAGTTGTGTTGTAATAATCTAAGACAGCATAGTTTTCTGAACATCACTGGCTCTATTCTTCACGATGTGAGCCTGGCACAAGGCGCCATGGTGCATTGATGCCAATCTGAAATCTGCGTCAAGGAGTAAGATAATGAATATTTTGCTGATGAAAGTCTCCTAAGTTATAAGAATAACTTCAAAAGATGCTCCTTACGTACAATGATGAAGAAACCACAAGTGCTTCAGATACATGACTTATCAAACTCTCTCTCTCTTTCTGTGTGTGTGTGTGTGTGTGTGTGTGTGTGTTGTGTGTGTATGTGTATGTGTGTGTCCATATGAGACTAGAGACCGAGAACCTGACTGGACCCGTATGGTTGAAAATCTATCTCCAGCCTAGCTTTTCTTTAAAAAGATCGAACTGAAATGGAAAAAACTAAAACACAAAAATCAACAACATACAACAGCATAATCTTTCCAAAATCTTGATAGTCTTTAAATTGTCTGAAAAAGATTTATCTCCTCCCTTACAAAAATGCTGATAGGGAGCCTTGAGCATCTATAATTCACGCACAAAAAAGCAGGCACACACATATCTCTGTCTCTCATCAGACTGGTTTATGAAACTAGATATTACGATATAAAATTTGTATTCTGAAAGAATTTATCAAAAGAAACTCAAATAGAAAAAAAGCACTTTATACAGGCATCAAAAACTGTCAAGTTACTGAGAACAAAAAATTTACCATTCAGCTTAGAACAAAAGGTGGCTGCTCTGTGAACAGCAACACGTTCTTACAAACAGTGGCTTGAATTTCCGATTTTCACAGGCCAAAGAGAATCTTGTTCTGAGGATCAATGCCTGTCAATGACATACTTACACATCGCACAGCTGGAGCGTTGACCAGCAGACCAATAGGATGACTTGCGCGAGGCCTGGAACCCGTCCCCCCCCCCACCTGGTCCTACATGGCCTGGCTGGTAATCCACCACCCTCTTTCTGCCCATGATGCTGCCAGTCCAAATCGCCTCCCTCGAGTCACTCATGAACTGAGAGGGGCCGCTGGGTGCTGACTTGGTTCCCTGATGACTCAGAAGGCATGGAGTAGGCTTCCCTTGGCGTGGTATGAGGAGGGCTCTGGGGCAAGGACTTGGACTCTCGCACTATTGGCTGCACAACTTGCACAGCTGGGAAGGGGGCTGAGTTGGAAGCAGACTCATGGGTGGGTATCTTTCCTTGCTGTCTGCACACACTGGAAGAATTTTCTACCACAGGTGGTGGGGGCACACTGCGTCCCACTGGTGAGACTACAGATGCGCACAGGGGTGGAGCCAGAACATTGGTGGCTGGCCTGTCCTGGTCTCCCATGCTCCCTCTATGATCCATCTTGACGAAAGAGTCTGATGTTGTCACAGACGTGTAAGTCTCTGATACTGCCGGTTCAGCGAACACAGCATCCTCATCTGGCTCATGGATACGCGCCGCACTTGACGGCAGGTTGGGTCTGAGGTTGGTGGGGTGTTCTCTCTTCCGGGGTCTTTTCCCCTCCTCGTCAGATGATTTCTCAAAGCTAGCCATACGACTAGCAACACTAGTGAATTTTGCTGCTGGGAGGTGAGTTTTGTCCAGTTCTGTGCGTAACCGGCTGGGCAGCTTGCTATTGGTGGGAGGAGTGTTCTCATTCTGCCCATTCTCAAAGAGCACCTTGCGCTGCCATACTGAACGAAACCGTTACCATTGGATGAAAGCCTCCTCCAGAGGTCCTGTGAATCACGAGTGGAGACGGCGTTGCAACCTCCACAATATGTGCCCCCTTTACGGGTGGGCGTGGTCTTTTAACCTCAATGTGAGTAGGGTGACTGGGTGACTGGCGCTGCACATCAATGGTGGTGTGACGAGGGGGACCGTTGTCAGCGCGAAAGAACTTCCAAAGCTGTTCTGAGGTGTGGTGGCGGAAGTTCCAGTCACCAGGAATACGAACCACAAATGTTGTATGACCCTGACCCCCACCTCCCCACCCTCTCGAGTCCCTGCCTAAGGAACTGCCCAACTGGTTCGCTGACTTCGGTCTGGGGTAGACTGCGTGGTGACCGTGACTGAACTCCCAACGCTAGGCTCGTTGGACCGTTCAGCACTGGGGCAAGTCCTGAACTCATTAGTGTAGGCTGTGGGCTCTGACGGGCGACTTGACTGATTTGAGGGACTGGTACTAGTATCTCCCATCCCGCCTGTAGTCACCAACACTAGAAGACCCCATCCTGAGCATAGCTCTCTGCCTTGGGAAGCGTTTGTGGTACCTGTTCTTGTCCAACCACTTCTACATCACGCCCACCTGCCTACAGATCCACCAATCCTGTACACTACCTGATGTAGAACTGCTGGTGTCCGAGTCCATTCGAAAAATCGACGCTCTGCCAGAACAGGTATGGGAATGGGTCAGGTTGTCGGCGCTGGTCGCACGAGACTGAGTGGAGGGAGGCATGTGTCTGGTGGGAAAGTACACGCCACAGGATTACTGGCTTTACTGGGCACTCCCCCCCAGCCAGCATTCCAGAGTCCTGGATACTGGTTCGTAACTTGGTACCTTCTCCGAGATGTGGTCCCGCCTGGACCCAGATCCTCTCTGTGCCTGTGGTGACTCGGCACGCCCAAACTCCCTCTCTCCTCCCCGTGCATCATCTGGCGCGAAGGCCCATGGCCATACCAAAGTGTAGGGTGTGGTGCGGGTCCACGTGAACCATGACCTGGAAAGACCAAATAGTAGTTGCGAGGGCCGTTCTAATACGATAACCAATGCCGTGGAATAGCAACAGTAGTGCTCGGTGTTTAAGATATGATGAAGCGTCAGACCTTGAAAGACCAGGACGCTGTAGTGCTAGTTGTTAGAATAAGATGTACCATGACCTTGATAAGAACCACAGTAGTGCTAGTGTGTATAATATGATGAACCATACCCGAGCACATCAATAAGTGAGCTCCAATTTGGTTACACTAAAACAAGTAGCACCAGCCCAAACTCAGACCTCGCCTTCCTTTCCTCACACGAAACGACCCACACAATGGTCCCAAAACACTGGTGTTTTGTTGTCGTGTGTGTGTGTGTGTGTGTTTGTGTGATGTGCGTGTGTGTTTGTCGAGTATGAACAGCTTACGAGAAAAAAGTGATTGGGACATACACACAAAATATGAGTAAGATACAAGATGCCATGGGAGGGCTGGAAATCAAAGAGCATATATTTCAGATGACAGCAGTAATACACCACCTATTGCGAAAGTGGAAGTACATCACATGAACGACTTCCCGCAGGCCAGCTCACAATTAGTCACCAACAGAAGAGCGCAAATGTACGAGCACTGAAGGCTGTAACAAAGCAGCCTATCAGCACTGACAAAGAACTAGGTAATGAAGACGTCATAGTCAAAAGTAATACCAAATCGGAAAGCTGCGGAGCACAAAAGGTCAGTTGCGGGATCAACAGAGGCTGTCAACTAGGCATACAGTGCTGAATTGCTCTACTACACACTATCATGAACACAAAAAAAAGTACCAGTTGAAAGCATTCGGATATCTCATGACAGACTCTGTTGCTGGACCAAGGACATGATGCCTCTCCATACAAAAGACCACTTGCCACACTGGACATCTGGGACACACTACGTCATTTAGACAAGCAAAAAAAAATTACAGGAAGCAAAAGTGAAGCACTACAATAAACACGCCAGGACACTTACTATCCAAAGACCAAAGTGGAACAACACCACGATCACAGACAAAAGGTGACAACATGACTCAGAGACAAAAGACACACTAGGATCAGACACACTACTATCACCAAGACAAAACGGGGACAACATTACGTCAAGACAAGGGACAACATTACGATCAAGACAGAATGGGCCAGACACATCAATTAAAGACAAAAGGGGACAACAATTACTTCAAAGACAAAAGGGGTACACACCATGATCAAAGACAAAAGGGGAACAGCACTACGATCAAAAGACAAAAGGGGCAGACCTACTGATCAAAGACAAAAGGAGAACACAACACTGACAAAGTAAAAAAGGGTGATCAAACACCACTAACAAAGACAAAAGGGAACCCATCAATTCAAAGACAAAAGGGGGCCAACATCATGATCACAGACCAATGGGATCAACAAACGCTCAAAGACAAAAGGGACAACCTACGATCAAAACCAAGGGACGATACCCCTGACAAAGACAAAGGGACAATGCAACTGACAAAGACAAAGGGGACTAACACCACTGACAAAGTCAAAAGAAGAACAACACCACTGACAAAGACAAAAGGGGAAAACACTACAATCAAAGACAAAAGGGGACAACACCACTGACAAAGACAAAGGGGACATACACCACTGACAAAGACAAAAGGGGACAACACCACTGACAAAGACAAAAGGGGACAACAAACACCACTGACAAAGACGAAAGAAGACCAACAACACTGACAAAGACCAAAAAGGAGACACCAAACCACTGACAAGGATGAAAGGGGATCAACAACACTGACAAAGGACAAAAGGGGACAACACCACTGACAAAGACAAAAGGAGAATCAACACCATGGTCAAAGACAAAGGAGACCACACCACTGACAAAGACAAAAGGAGGACCAACACCACTGATAACACAAAAGGAGACCAACACCACTGACAAATAAAGGACCACACCACTGCTAAAGTCAAAGGAGACCCACACCACTGAAAAGCCGAACGGGTCACAACACGACGAAAGAACAAAAAGGGACAGCACCACAAAGGGAAAAGACTCAACCACAAAGACAAATGACCCCAACATGATCCAAGACAAAGTGATCAACATCATAATCAGAAGACAAAATGCACCACATTATATCAAATAACAAGGGACCACTCTATCAAGACACAAGGACCAATACCGACAAAGACAAAAGAGTACCAACACCAAGACAAGGGGACCAACAACATGATCAAAGAAAAAAGGGGATCAATACTCATAATCAAAGACAAAGGGATCACGATCATGATAATAGTGACACATCATATCAAGACAAAGACCACACCACGGTCTAAGTCTTGGGAAACCGCAACCCTGCTCCCTACCTTTGCTGGCTCCCTGCACTCGATCCCGAACCAGCCAGACACAAAGCCAGCTGTAAGGGGCGTTTTATTAGCAGGGACTAGAGTTTGAGTCCTGCATTTCGCCCTCACGTGAGGGTTCTGCCAGTTGACCACTGTGCTGCCAGACAGGGAGTCCGCGCATCTGGACTGTAGGCCTGATGAGTCAGAGCCAAGTCACTTTGCAAACGTTTGGACGCGTACAGGTTTTCATTTATAATGCTGACCCGACCATAATTTTCAATGTTCAGGTGATTGAATAACCCTTCCTTGACTCCTTTCGCTTCATGTTCAAAGATGCTGATGTATATCTATTCGTAATTCTACACACATACACTTTACACAAAACAGATACCTAGACCTGTCTTACTCTGGCGCATGTGAACTGTTGATGCAGTATCCATGTTATTTGGTTATTTTAACTGAACAACAACATTCCAGATGATGTCACCTCAGAGTAATCCTGCTTTCACGAAGCGTCTCTTAGGTATGGTTTCTCGCCACAACTTTCACTGTAGGAATTACTGCTTTCAGTTCTTATTCCAGAAATGAAATCTATCCTTTTTTTTGTTCTCTGGCTCTGGTATTGTTTTCCATAGATTTTGGGTTTTGTTTCTTATGTACTGATATACCAGGAATATAATGTATATAAAAATTGAGATGACATTCCTTTTGAGGCTTTTAGGTCTATACTGAGAGATTTTGTGCACATACCAAAGCTAGTGCATGTCTTATTTGCGTATGTTTGTCATTACCCAGGTATCAATCTTGTTGTCTGCACTGGGGGGGGGGTTACAACACCCATTGGGCTCCACTGTAGTGGGGTTGCTTTTTTTCTTGACTAACACTACAAACATGGTCTTCAATGGGGGAGCCAGCCGGTACGTTCACTAAGTATGCACCAACACACTTTAACGAAGATTGGGAGAACCACAGCTGCTATTGCTAAAAACAAACAAATTCCTGCATAACATCAATGTCATACATCAGGAGATTCTGTACTTCACGTGTAGAATCACTGTTGCCGATGCTGGTCACATGAACGTGATATTACCGGACATAGCTTTCACAATCAGCTGGTTCAAAAACTAACCCAGTCTGTGGACAAAGCAATAGAATCTAAAGAAAACATCCTCAATGTTCTTTACCCTGTTCATGTTGATTGCTAGATTACATACACAAAGATCCCTCGCTGTGTTTTAACCTACTAGCAGAAGAGAAGAATTTATAGATCCAGTTTTCTGCTTTTTTCCCTTTTTTAACAATGATACTTGCGCTTAACTAATGGCTAAGTCACAGCTGTTGGCTCACAATCTTCCTTTGGACAGTCTTAAATCTGCTACACCTCACCTAAACGCAACTGTGCTGACACACTGGACGCATATCTGGTTCGCTGTCCTAAACTACCAAGTCAGGCAAGACTAAACCTTTGCTACGAATTTAAATCACAACACCTGCATACCAACAGCTATACCTAACGTCTGGGCCGAAAGCAAACTGAGGTCAACCGTGAGAGCAGGGAATGAAGGGCCACAGAATCTAAGACTTTTTTTTTTTAAGCCTGATTGATGGGGATTAGATAAAGAAGGTACACTACAGATGGCCATTCGATGCGTCTGAGACAGCTTGACAGGGATTACTCTACCTTTTTCTTTCCTACATATCACAGTGTCTCCGATCCAAGCTAGACAGCATTCTCCGAGTTTGCTCACAAAATTCCGGAGAAATACTCAGACTTGTAAGTACAAAAAGAAGACTGTGTTTCTTCCGATCTTCCAACTAGCCCATAGCTTGTTAGGTACCATCAGAACAGAATGTCCCAAAATAATGGCCTTGTTTAGGATCAACCTCCTAATTGGTATCTGCAATGCTAACCACTTCGCCACAGCAGCTGGTGTGATTTGCAACCTTGACCATTTATGTCTCTTTGTGGACCAGTTCTGTAAAATACTTGCCAAATTATCTAAAAACAAAAAAAAAAAAACCACAACACATCAAGGCTTGCCTCTTCTTTAAAACATTCAGAACTACATACCGAATACCAGTCCTCACTTATGTCCCTGTCATGTGCACAGGGTGTGTGAAGGATGTCCTGGCACATGTTGTTTTGTTGTTTTAAGATTGATGTCAGCGTTATGATTGGGATATTGAGAGAAAAAAGATCATATGATGTACGCACCGTTTTTGTTGGATAGTGGCCTGGTTGGTACTGCTTGGGAGCGCTGCGCACGTTAGCAAGAAAATTCATATCTCAACGTGCTAACTATGCCAGCCGGTAGGAGTCACATGGTCATTTTGTTTTACAGCTATGAAGACCGATGCAAGGCTGACGCATCACTGAGGTAGTATTTGTCATTAATATTGAACTGGGGAAGAAGGGAAATCCTTTGGGAAAAAACTGAAGAAAACATTTGTATCCAAAGAATAAAAGAATAAGAACCAGTGTGTTACTCCTACGTACATTCTTTATAAAGAAATGGGAAAAAAGAAAGGAAAAGTAATATTTAAAGTAAAAACTTACAAGAACAGTTTACGTTTACATCTTCATGTTAAGCGATCTCCTTAGTTATTGTAGAACTGCACTGGTTCCGAGTGTGTTGACAGGTTGCCTGTCCACGCCGGCCACGTTTGGGGTGAATGAAGTTGTGGAGGTTGCCGAGACCTTGACCCCAGCCTGGAACGGGGTGGATCTCGTCTGCTATACCTTTCCTCCCAGGAGGAGGAAACAGGTTGATGAAGAATGACCCTGGCTATTTTCCCATATGGAACGAATGAAAAATTGATTCTGGCGCATACCCCGTGATGTTTTATGATTTATAACATAACCTCTTCTGGTTTGTGACAATGGTATATAGTATAATTACGGTAATGATGGATCAGTGGACATAACCCCCAAGGTTTATGAATTTTACCACTGAAGGGAAACGTACCTGATTTTACCTCCTTATGAGAGAGGGTGTGTTTGTATTCATTTGGTGTGTTACCCTCCTTGGTGGAGAGGAGGTGTGTTTGTGTTTTATTTGTGTTGCCTCCCCATTGGAGGAGGTGTGGATAACTTTAAATTGAGAATTGTATGTAACTAATTATATTTGTTTCTCCCATACAGGAGGAATCGAGAATTGAATGTACTAATTATTTTGTTTCTCCCATAGATGATGAGGGAAGGAAAACCAACTTTTCGGTGTTGTGTATTTATTAAAAACGCGCCCTTGGTGAAAGGAGTGATTGCGCGCGTTTGCAGAGTTTGCTTTGGCGGTGGTGCGTGCGTGTGTGGCACGACTCCGGGAAGCAGGACAATGCTAATGGGTTAAAAATAAGAATAACTCCTGGCTTGGAGTATGTTTACGTTCTTCAGTCAGCAACAGCTGTGCAAGTTGTGTGATGATTTCAAAATCATCCTACCTTCTGCATTAGACAACTTCATGAGGACTGTTATTGGGAGTGATGAGTGCGCCATCATCCTGACGTGACTTGCACAAGTTAATGATCTCTAACCCTTACACTGGTAATTCCGACAAAGTCACGCCATTACATCATGGCCGACACTGGTTTGTCCTCGACTTAAGTCTCTACTGTAGGCCTCAACCTTGCTAACCTAAGTTTTCACTGACGTACACAGATACAAAAGTATGGCTCACTGACAAACTATTTGCATAAATGCCTGAACAAGCCTGGAACAAGGATTTTTGAGCATTTTAGCTTAGTTTATAGTTAGTAGCAGCTTGTAAGGCATAGCGTGACTCGAAGTCGTCTGGCAAACAACCATGGGGGCGCCCACTGGAGAACGTGGTAGACTTACGATTTGGTTTGAAGATTTTTTGTTGACGTTGTTATGGAAAAAAAACAGGTGAAGAAACGTGTTTAAGACATTTTGAATGAACTGGTGTGGTGGGTGAGTATTGTTTTTATTTAGATCAGCGCCATGTAACCGTGATTTTGAGTATCGACATGGACAATGACTGGGTTGAGTCATATGGGGTGAGGGGAATGTCAACATGCCATTCAGTTGGGAAGAAAAACTCAGTGTAGCGCTTTCAAATATAAACGATAACAGTGTGGGCTAACTATTACATTTGTTGATAGTGACCATTTTTGGGGTGTTTTTTTTGTTATCAGCACGTGATTTCAATGTGAAAACTGACTGTGTCTATTCATTCTTACCCTGGGATTAACCTGCATGGAAGACTGTATCATCCACCCACTGACTTTTTCCTTTGAAAAAGGCTTAACTTAGATCTGGATTGTTGCGACAAGCTCTTGAGGTATGACAAGCAGAAGCGCCACCACCTCTTTTCACCTCTGTTATTTTCACATTCTAGACAAGTCAGCACCTAATCAAACAGTCACACAAGCGCACCAGTTCTCTTTTATTAAATTCTTTATTCATTACTATTTTGTTCTGCATGTCAAATGTTCAAATATTTTCAATGAAAAGTTATGCATATTATATCAAATATAACCTATCTTTTTTAAAAACCTCCTTCTGTTATTAACCAACATTATACTTAACAGTACATTGTTACATAACAAGTGTAAGGGTTAATATAAAAAAAAAAATTTGACCTGCATATAACCACTGAACACACTGTGCAGGACTTGGTAATAGTGCAGTGTTTCTTTCTTCCTGTGGTTGCCTCACGGCGACCTAAATTTCTCCTGTAGGCTGCCGGAGTTAAAAGTTAAGGTTGCAGCAAGACATACCTAAGTACAACTGTTCAATGAGTGGGCCACAACAGCTGCATGTAAGTGATGCAGCCGTGAGAACATACACCACACCACAACGCACAAAGAAACGAAGGGAAACAAGATGCAAAAGCATATAATGTCCTCCAGTATATCTTGGAATACATGTACTTCTGATATATTCCATAAAGAAAAAGAAAAAAAGCTGTTTGGTGGCCGATATAGCCATCATCTACTGGCTTTTCGGTCAAATAGTCGTCCAAGAGGCAACCCACCGGAGGAGACACGCACTGCTGCCGAGTCACTTGGCAGTGGGACGTTTGTGTTCTGTGGCGCCTGTTTAAGCCCCCTACTGATGTAATAAATCTAAACATACGCAGGACAACCACATACTAAGGCCCCCTACTGACGACAATAATTGCTTAGTCGCGGAGCCGGCGTGAGTGAGCTCTCCCTCCGGAGGGCGCCACACGTCCGTCCAACGACAGCCCCATGGACTCGCCGATACCGGTGAACCCCGACGGAACCAAACCAAGGCCACAGACGTGGAGAGGACATCGAAATTGAGGTCACCATGAGAGCAGGGCATGAAGGGCCACAGAATTGAGACATTTTTTTTAATGCTGATCGATGAGAATGAGGATGATTAAGATGATGCTACGGATTTCCATTTCGGTCTGAGACTACATGACAGGGCTGTACTCGAGCCGGGAGTCCGCCGACGCTACATTCAGACACGGCGGCTGGTTCAAAACAGGCATTCTTTCGTGCCAAATGTAAAAACTACTTCCGTTATATAAGAATGGGAGGTCCAAAAAAGGGAAAGAAAGAAGTTTACATCTGCAGGAGTTTCTTCATCTTTGGCCCACGCAGAAGTCTCAGGGAAAGATGACTGCAAACAACCATTCATTTCTTTCAAGAGAGCTACTTCTACGAACAGTGAGTAGAAATAGAGAACAGAAAAGAAAGAGAACACTGAGAGAGAGAGTGAGAGAGAGAGAGAGGAGGGGGGCCGGGGGGGAGGAGATAGACAGACAGACAGGAAAGAGGGGGGGGGGGGGGTTTGTTTTGTTTGTTTACTATTTTCAAAAAATAGATTATGAATAGTCAAAAAGCACAAAAAACATTCAACAATATATCAACAATATTTGTTCATGAGCTTTAAATCATTATGGAATTCACCAAAATATTATAATCATAGTAAATCATGTCACTGATCACTATACTTTCGTGTTTAAAGTTGTATGTTAGGAGATGAAGTTATACTGCTCTGGGGAAAAAGGTCTGTCCATGGAGATGTTTTTGTGCAATATCAACATCACACCGATAAACTCTTCCTGACAATAGTTTTTATAGTTCTTAATAGAGTTGTAAAAAAAAGTTAATACAGTCCAATATAATTTCTTCAGATGTCCACCAATGTGTTTGAAAGGTTTATTGTGAAAGGTCAAACTGGAAAACACACTAAAGATCATCATACTTATACATCCTGCCATGAACAGAACAGTCAACTACAACCCCTTCAACAAAGATTTTTTCCTCTACTGGTTTTCAAGTTGAAATCTATCTAACCATATGCAACTGTCAACTCCATATCATCTCCCCAATATCAAAAAAAAAAAATTGTTTAATCTAACTCTGTTAAGAAAAAGATCTGGACACTTCAAGCAAACCATCCACCATCTCTAATACTGTGGACGGTAGTGACCAAAGGAAGAATAAATAAGTTTAGCATAAATTAAAACTCATACTGCATGATTTCTCATTTCCTTTCCATAAACATGGAAATAGCTTCCTTTAAAAAAAAAAGAGATCTGAGATTATAAAGAACTGTTATGGAAATCCTCCTAAAGTTGACACACAGTTCAGTGGTTTTTTATTTAACTCTTTACATCTGAGATATATTAAAAGATAAGGATTAATAACCATAATTGGAACAAACAAAAAAACCTACACATGCAGCTAATCACCCATTTTAGTACTCTCAATTACCACCTTATATATGTATTTACATAACTGAAATGCCCTAGAGGAACAAGACTCGATGATCTTTACAAAAATTTGCAACCTGTGACTGGGAAATAGCTTTGGGCAATCTCAACCACATATGAACCATGCAGGACATCATCAAATTATTCATCACAATACCTTTCTCCGATAAAGCGAGGGTCAACACTGGGCATTCAAACAAAAGATAATGCTCAGAAATGTTTTCTCTGCAGACACTAGTAATGCCATGAAAAATATTTAGTCTTTCAAGTATTTAGCCTTCACTTATGAATTAATCCAATCATGTGCTTTGAGCATGATGGTAAAGCAAGACATTTTCTGACTACAATTTTTTCTTGTGTAAAGTTAAAAAATTACGAATGCAAAATGGTAACACTAGTTAAGTTTTCTCAAAAAGCATTATTTACTTTACTGATAATGACCCGCTTGGCTTAAGGCCATGTCAGGCCAATGACAGGCTAGAACACCAAGGCTACATCAAAATGTTGTTATGCTCTGCATAGTTATGCGGGATTGTCTTCAGTTGTGACAAGACTCAGCATAACATTATCAGTCTCCAAAATCCCCCGAAGTCGAGTGTGGCTGCCCAGGTGGCGGGGAATCAAGAACCATCACACACGTAACGTTCTCATCCCCAACTGATGCATTTGTACCATAGTGTTCAAGACTTCGGCTGTGGATGATCCCTGGAGTGTTTAGCAGGGCATGATGACAACAACAACTGATACTGACACAACATCCACACACACAAACACACAAAATATTGCAGGCACAGACAGACAGACCCACATTCTCATGCAAATTTTCACAAAGAAGTGCTGGAACTCACCTAGAATGAATCAGAGCTATGACCTCAGCGTAGCTCTTGCCACTGGACAGGCTCACTGTTGACAGCGACAATGCGGTCCCTGCAGTCAGCCCAGCCAGATGAGCAGTGCTGCCCTCTCGCACAGTCTTCACAAAGATGGTGGTCCAGTGGTTCTGGCCCTTGACCGCATGGTAAACATTAATCTGTGTCCACTCTCCATCGTCCTGTCAATGACATCAGAGCTACAATCTTCCAGTCCTCTCATCTACACATTCAGGTGGTGGTGGGATGGTGATGGTGGGGGGTGTGTACATGGTGGTGGTGTGTACACATGTGTGTGTTGTGATGTGCGAGGTAATGTGTGTGTGTGTGTGTGTGTGTGTGTTGTGTGTGTGTGCGTGTGTGTGTGGTGGGTGTGGTGTGTTGCGTGTGTTGCGTGCGTGCATGCATGCGTGCATGTATGTTTCTTTTTCAACTCTGTGCATGTACCATGGACCAAATATGCTGAACTTGACAAATTTCTTCTTTTTTTTATTGATAAGGAGATGGAGTAAAGTTGAGATTTTGATCATGACGCTGTTGTTTATTGAGACTGAGATTATGATCCTGTTGATGTCTGACTTGATCACAACCAAAATGGATCCAGCTGAGTGGGGGAGGTCACCACATGGATGGGCAGGAAGATGAAGCCCAAAGCTGTCCAGGACTACATAATAACCTGGCAGGCATGGACTGCAGTGACCCAGCTATGGCCAAAGGAAAAAGTGTATGTGCTTTTGTCTATACAGATACACAGTTATTGGTTGTCAAAATTTCAAGAGTGTGTGTGAAGCCATATTTTCTTTATAATTTTTTACATTCAAACAATCACCCAGTCTCGTGAAGAATGCTGAACAACAAACTCCAAAGTACTCTGTCATGTTTATTAAATTTCAGTTCTTTGCCTTAGTAAAGAAATGGGCAAGTAAGCTATTTTTTACACTCTACTGCTATGGGTTTCTCAAAACAATTTGTGATAAAAACAGGCCTTTTTCAACAACAGAGAAAAAATTTACACTATATGCAGTGTGTAACTTACCTCGAGTTTCACAAAATATGAAAAAAATAAACATAGTACACACGCACAGGCACATACAGCACACCATTTACACAAAAAACACACACACACATGCACACGACATATACATGCTACACACATACACACACGCTGCACACATACACACACAAACTGAAAATGATGAAAGACACATGTGTGCACATATGCAAGCGCATATAAGTGCACACACACATACACAACGAACTCAGGTACAAGTGCGTGCGACGCGCGCGCAAGGCAAGCCCGCACGCACGCACAACACACACACACACACACACACAACACACACATCACGCGCACACAGAGTGAAAACCATGAAGCCACAGATGCTCTGCTCACCGCACACTTCCTGCCAGGATAAGGCATCTCCATCCTGGAAAATGATACCTAGCAGTTCCCACACACTGAACAGATCATCACCCAGTCCGCAATACAAAACCATGCTTGCATTACTAAACAACCCCCATGGGACATCAGAACATCCACAACCAGAGACAAAAAATTACTCTGTGAAACACGAACACTTCACTGATAATGTTTGGTCTGGTGATTATCTGAATAGCGGGATGCAAGACAAAAAACAAGGGAGATGGTAGGGGAATTCAGATCAGGATGTTTTTTACACATAACCATAGCCAATCTCTCCCCCCTACCCCCTTTCCCCACCCTTAAACCATCAGCACCCCATTCACAAAGTTAGCCAGTAATGTCAGGAATTTCAAAAAAAAAGTATGCCCATACAATCGCCCGAATCCTCGGGGCTAATACAGGTTCACAACACCTATGCCTTTTCCCCACTACCAGCCTTATCCATCAAAGTCTCCTCCCCTCCCCCTTTCAACGCAGCTCAGTCAACTGAATGGCAACCCATCCGTTATTCAGGGACAGACTTGCCCATGACAGCTTTGCCAGGGATTCCCAGCAGGAGCAGGCAGGTCACCACTTGGCTCTGTGGCCAGAGGCAAGGTATGACCAAGGTTTCCAGCCGTCACAGATACATGATGGTAGAACAGACCCACAGCCCCATACCCCATCCAAAAAACATGGGTGCCAATTCCCTGAACTGGCACCAGCCAGGGTTAGAAAGGAGTTACTAAAATGAGTGCGGCCCACTTCCAGGTGAAACTATCTTCAGGTCCTGCTCTGTATTCCCCTCATGAAGCCTTATATGGACCAATGATTAGTACGTGGAGGGTGCATTTAAGTTTTCAGAACAGGCAGAGCCACAATGGCTAACCCTCTTGTCGCCGTGGAACCCCCTGGCATCGAACTCGGAGGGTAACGACAAAGTGGCGGAGGGTGTTAAATCCAACGCCCTGACTACTGCGGGGGCGGTGGCACCAACATGAGTGGCATGGCCCCGCCCATGACAATCAGACGAACGATGGAATCTGGCCATCTCTCTCAGTGGAAGTCACAGACAAAACATACCAAGCTGGTATGGGCAATAGGAAGCAAGGAAGAAAAGAAGAGGCTTACTCTGCGTGCTTTAACCCTTCCCAGCACAGCAAAAGACTGAAACTTCTAGATGGGTTTTTAATTGGCGTTGCCCAAATCAACATATTTTGTGGGGTGTGTGGTGGGTGTGTGTGGTGGGGTGTGGGGTGTGGTCTGTGACGTATGTATCAGAAACTTCCGTATAACACATGTAGAAGACTAACCTCAAAATCACCCCAGACATAGGATTATCAAGACTATCTCACCCAGACATGAAGGCCAAAGTACATCTCACCCAGCCCATAACTATATCCAGCTAACACCCAAACAATAGAGGATATCAGACTGATCTCCCCAGACCATAAGGAATCAAGATATAACCCCAGACCAGAAGGATATCAAGATATCTACCCCAGACAAAGTATATCAAGACTATCGGCAGCATGACAATACTCCACTTCTGTGAATCAATAATAGCTACGGGATAACTCAAGTCACATTGGGGTGGTTTTTGGCTTTTCTAAGTTTCATATCGTGTACAAAACTTCAGTGTTGTTCTGCTTTAAAACTTCCCTTAACGCATCTGAGGGAGATACATCGTCCAAACATAATTCTACTATTTTATTGTTCAATCACCGTTAGTCTTGATAAGTGGATAAAATACAGTGGACTATCAGTGGTGTCATTAGAGTAAAAATTCACAAAGTAAGTTATGAATCATTTCAGATGATATAAAATTCCCACTGAAACCGCTTAACATGAAAAGGGACATAAACTGGGTTTGATTAAACAAGAAAGAAGTTGCCCTGCGATGTCCATGATCTGACACAGACACCAGACAGATCGACTCTAAGAGTTTTAACTGCTTCAAATCCAGGAAACATCGAAAAATGCTGCCTGGGTCTACACAGTGTGTACTCTGGTGTGTGTGGGTAATCGTGGTGGTGTGTGCTGTGGTGTGGGTGTGTGTGTGTGCTATGTGTGGTGTGTGTGGGTGCATGTGTGAGTGGTGTGTGTTGTGTGTGGTGTGGTGCAGTGTGTCGTGTGTGTGTGCATGTGTGTGTGTGGGTGTGTGAGTGTGTGTGTGGTGCGGCAGCCGTGCATGCGTGCGTGAGTGGTGGTAGTGTGGATGTGTGTGTGTGGGCCAATGCCTGTGGGTCCAGGACCCTCTTGCTCATGTGTTTGTGAACTTTCTCTGACGATGTCGATGAAAACCCCCTCCCCTCCTTATCGTGCAAAATTCACTGTCTTGAATAGTCGATTGCGGCATCATAAGTGTGCGTGTGTGTGTGTGTGTGTGTGGTGTGTGTGTGGTGCTGGTGGAATGTGTGCGTGTGTGTGTGTGTGTGTGTGGTGTTGTGTGCGGGTGAGTGATGTGGTGCGTCGTGTGTGTGTTGGGGTGGTGTGTGTGTTCGTGTGTGTGTTCACAGGACCATTTCTGATAATGTTGGTTTGTAAATGTTTGACAATGTCGATGAGAAAATCCCCCCCCCCCCCCTCCTTAATCGTGTCCAAAATTTCAATTGTTTGACATCTTGATGATGGCATCAAACTGGTGTGTGTGGTGTGTTGGTGGGGTGGGTGTTGTGTGGTAAGTGGGTAAGTGGTTGAGTAAGTGATGTGTGGTGTGTGTGTGGTGTGGTGTGTGTGTGTGTAGTGTGTGTGTGGTTTGTGTGTGTAAGTGGGGAGTACGTGAATGTGTCGTGGGTGTGGTGGTGTGTGGTGTGTGTGCGTGTGTGTTGGGGGGTGTGTGACGGTGGTGAGTAAGTGAATGTGTTAGTGTGTGTGGGTGTGTGTGGTGTGTGTGTTGGGTGTTGGCTAATCTGACAATAAAGGGTTTCAGGCAGGTGTGCATAACCTCTGTGTATGGTCAGTGTCAAGTGTGGCATGCAAACCATCCGTATGCTGAAAGCACGAACAATTGCATGTGTCAGGGTCAAAATTGAACAGGGCCTTTCTCAGAAACAGCTCTTTAAATACACCCATGAGGACACAATGATGTGTGAGGTCAAATGATCAGGGCACTTCTCAGAAACAGTCGTTTAAAACAATGAGACACACATATGCATGTGGCGGTTCAAATTGATCAGGGACTTCTCAGAAACAGCCTTTAAACACCATTGAGACACACTTGCATGTGTCAGGTCAAATTGATTCAGCAGCACTTTTCAGAAACAGCTCTACACACCATGAGACACCACAATCTGCATGTGGCGAGGTTCAAAATCACAGCGGATACTCTTATAGCTAACAGCTTATAACACCATGAGACACACAATTTGCATGTGTGAGGGTCAAATCATTAGGGCACTTCTCGGAAAACAGCTATTTAAACACCATGAGACATACAATTTGCAGGTGTAAGTCAAATTCTTCAGAGAATATCAGAAACAGTCTTTAACCACCATGAGAATTTCAGGTTGTCATGTCAAATGCTGTTCAGTTTTCATGCAACGGCGTACTAAGAAGATACAAAAATCTTTTTCAATGCTTTGATAATGTGGGTTATTCTGCTCCAATTTCAATAACAACACATACTCAAAAGAACATTTGTAGGGAGCGGAAGGAACATAAATCGACATCACATGTTACATGTCTAAACCAATAAGCACAACGGTATTTCCATGTATCTTCATTCCTCATCATGATTGTTTTCTTCTTTTTCATTTCGTTGATTCGTGTGTGTTGGGAGAGGGCAGAAGTTAAAGATGAGGAGCGAGAAGGAGGGGAAAGAGAGAGGCAGTGGATATGAGAGGGAGTTAGGGTGGAGGAGGGGGGGAGGAGTAGAAGACCGGTTGCTCAAGAATGAGGCCTCATTTGTCAATAACATGAACAGGAACAATCTCTTCCTCCATAGGCCCATAAACTTGGGAACTTAGTCTGCATAATGCCGGTTCGTGAGCAGACCAGTCACGTATGAGGTCAAGCATCACTTTCTAAGTTTGTTACACCACCCTACTTGGAGAAGGGTGTCCATATCTTACTCTATGCATGCTATGCATTTCAACCTGTCTGAAGAAGTTTTATGTGTATCACAAAAGAAAAAAACTAAGGAGTTATTGATGGGACAGAAACCCCCCAACATTTTGGGCGTCATCATGAACACACAAGCGCGGCAAACCAGGAGACACAGTAATGCACAATGTTTAAAACTAATTAAAATGATCAGGAACTCATTCATACAACACTGGAGAAATACACACCATTCTGCTCCGAGATCAGAAGGATCCCCCCCCCCCCCTGCACTCCTGCCCTACCTCTATAATCGCGGGTTGAAAAAGCGACATCAAATATTTGCACTCACTGCAAGTGATACTCTCCACACACACACACCCCTCTCCCCCCAACCCCTCCAACCCCGTGACCTTCAGTGCAAGGCAGCATTGCTCCCTTCAAACCCATGTTCTCCCTTCAGCTCTACCCTCTCTCATGAGGCAAACACCCAACTATGGTAAGCGAGGTAAACAATCTCCAAGCAACACAATGACTCTTTTGTTTCTTTCTCTTTTTCCTTTTCTTTTTTGGTTGCCTATTTCATTTAAACCAGTACAATCTCAACAGTCACTTACCATCACTCCTCCCCTCCCCCACCTCCACCCCCAACCCTTCCCTACCTCACCCTGATTCTCCTTCCCTATGTGGTGCAAGCAGGCCGCATTACAGCTGGGTGCCAAAACAGGGATAGGGATGAGGAGATGCTCAGGCTGCCTGCCATCAGATAATGCCTTGAGGCAGCCTACTGCAGCACATCGACAGGCATCACTTCCCTGCAAACTTACACCTCATGCATAACATGTGCATGCATGGGAACATGTTAGCAGGGCACATGCATGCAGCTTGATCCCATGACCACCCACCACCATGCCCACTCCCCACCCTCACAACAACACGGCTTGTTGGAAGTCGGGAAAAGCAACAAGACTGATGGGACAGAGAAACACTGACGGCAAACTTTGATTGTCCTTCATTTTTGACCTTATCAAAAACACATTACAAAACACTGACTACGAATATCCTGAATACAGCAGGATCAAAAGAATGTAAAACGATAATAAGCAAAATAAATCATACACGAAAATGAAAAAAAAGTCAAACTAGGAAAAGCAAAAAAAAAAAAGCAAACAAAACAAAACATGTATCCACTGACACGTGGGGGGGG
>JADBJO010026570.1:17500-22369 GCA_016801955.1 Conus betulinus | reverse complement strand
TTCCTCGTTTAGTATGTATAGCCAAACAATGCGTTTTCCGCCAAAGGCGAAAAGCCAAAGCCACGCTTGGGAACTTTAACAGCCTCCCATGTGTTGGACAACCAGTTATCAGAAACCACGTGTTTTTTTTTGTTTTTTTTTTTTTTTTCACAACCTCTTCAGTGGCTCGGACAAATGACACAAATATGTTGTGGCCACCAAGAGAAAAAGAACCAGCATCCGACAGCCTAGAAAGATCCCCCCACCCCCCCAAAACATTCCAGACAGAGAGAATACCCACAACATCCAGACAGAGTGAGGAAGACCCCACCCAAACAATTCCAGACAGAGAGAAGACCCAGCATCCAGGACAGAGAGGAAGACCCAGCATCCAGATAGACAGAAGACCCAGCATCCAGACAGCTAGAAGACCCAACATCCAGGACAGAGAGAAGACCCAGCATCCAGATAGAGAGATAACCCAGCCATCCAGACAGAGGAGACGAACCACCATCCAGATAGACAGAAGACCCAGCATCCCAGACACGCTAGAAGATCCCAAACATCCAGACAGAGAGAAGACCCAAGCATCCAGATAGAGGAGAAGACCCAGCATCCAGACAGAGAGAAGCACCCAGCATCCATTATAGACAGAAGGACCCAGCATCCAGACAGCTAGAAGAAGACCAACATCCAGAACAGAGAGAAGACCCCGCATCCAATAGAGAGAAGACCCAACATCCAGATAGACAGAAGACCCAGCATCCAGATAGAGAGAAGACCCAGCATCCAGATAGACAGAAGGGACCCAGCATCCAGGACAGCTAGAGGACCGCAAAATCCAGACAGAGAGAAGACCCAGCATCACAGATCCAGATCTCAGACAGATGAAACGTCCCCACATCCCAGAACAGAGAACATCAGACAGAAGACCCCGCAATCCAGACAGTAGAGAAGACCCAACATCCAGACAGAGAGAAGACCCAACCCAGCAAAACACAGATAGAGAGAAGAGACCCAACATCCAGATAGAGAGAAGACCCAGCATCCAGACAGGGAGAAGACCCTATAGCATCCCCAGATAGAACAGAAGAAGATACCGAGCAATCCAGAAGAAGAGAAGACCCAACATCCAGATAGAGAGAAAGAACCCCGACATCCATTATAGAGAGAATACCCAGCATCCAGATGAATGACACAGACCCAACATCCAGATAGAGGAGAAAGACCCAGCAAGATCCAATACCCAACAGAGAAGTGAGAAGACCCCAAGCATCCAGACAGCTAAGGAAGGACCCAACATCCCAGATAGGAGAGGGAAGAGCCCTCCTGAAACATCCAGATATGAGAGAAGACCCAAATCCAGGACAGAGAGAAAAGACCCAACATCCAGACAGAGAAGAGACCCCCCCATCCAGATAGAGAGAAGACCCAACATCCCATCATAGAGAAGAAGACCCAACATCCATATAGATAGAAGAAACCATCAGTCCATATAGCAGATCCAAGACCAGAGAGAAGACCCAAACATCCAGATAGAGATAAAGACCCAAACATCCATCGAGAGAGCGAAGACCAAAGGGCAGAAGGCCCAGCATCCAGACAGGGAGGGAAGACCCCAACATCCAGACAGAGAGAGAAGACCCAAGAACATACAGCAGAGAAAGAACCCAAGCATCCAGACAGGGAGAAGACGACAGAGAGAGAAGACCCAACATCCAGACAGAGAGAAGACCCAGCATCCGACAGGGAGAAGACAGAAGAGAGAAGACCCAGCATCCAGACAGAGGGGAGAAAGGCCCACATGAGAGAAGACAACGACCCAGCATCCAGACAGAGAGATACCCCAGCATCCAGACAGGGAGAGAAGACAGAGAGAAGACCCCAGCATCCAGACAGGGAGAAGAAGATCAGATACGAGAAGAACCCAGCATCCAGGTCAGACAGGGAGAAGACCAGAGAGAAGACCAGCATCCAGACAGGGAGAAGACAGGAGAAGACGCCCATCATCCAGACAGGGAGAGACATACCCAAGCAACCAGACAGGAAAGACTAGACAGAAGACAGAGCAGATCCAGACCCAGCAGATCCAGACAGGGAAGACAGAGAGAAAGACCCAGCATCCAGACAGTTAGAGACAGAGAGAAGACCCAGCATCCAGACAGGGAGAAAGACAGAGAGAGAAGACCAGACCCAGATCCAGCATCAGACAGGGAAGAAGACAGAGAGAAGACCCACATCCAGACAGGACCAGACAGGGAGAAGAAGATCCAGAGGAGAAGACCAGATCATCCCAGACAGGTATCGGAAGACAGAGAGACTACCCAGAGGGAAAGACCCAGCATCCAGGAGACAGGGAGAAGACAGAGAGAAGAACCCGGCTTCCAGCACAGAGAGACGAAGATTTGTTGGACACGTCAGTCTCGCTCACCCTGCTGTGTGAGCCTTTTAAAAGCATGCATGATTAAAAAAAAAACCCACTGTAGGAATGTTCGATCTATTATTTATAAACCTAGAATTTTGAAAAAAGGAGGACAGAAAGAGGATTACATAACTTGTGCACCTGCCAAGCATTTATGCCCCAAACCCCTTGGCCCCTAGCACCCCCCCCCGCGACCTCTCCTCTCTCTCTCTCTCTCTCTTCCCTGCGCACCCCCCCCTGTGAGACCGCACATTCCACACCCCCACATCTCTGTGTATGTGTTATGTGTGCATAATGTAAGTGGGTGGGTGTGGGGGGTGGGTGAGGTGCGTGCGGTGCGTGGTGCGTGTCAAGTCAAAAGTCAAGTCAAGGTCAAGTCAAGCAAGTCAAGTAACTTTATTATTCAATTTGAGAAATTAATTTGTGGTCACACACATTCACAGCAAATAAACAATAATTTAGCCACATTACCCATTTTCTCACATATGACATACATTCATATAGAGGAATTGGATTTCAATTAAAAACATCTTCTCGGTTCATTGAAATCAATGGACAGGGGAATAAAACTCTGTGTGTGTGTGTGTGTGTGGTGTGTGTGGGTGTGTGTTGTGTGTGTAACGTACGGAAGCGCGCGTGCGAGTGTGTACATTTGTGGTGTGGTGTGGGTGTGTGTGTGTGTGCGTGTGTGTGTGTGTGTGTTGTGTGGTGTGTGTTGTGTGGTGTTGTGGTGTGAGTGTGTGTGTGTGGGTGTGTGTGTGTGTACATGTATGTGTGTGGTGTGTGTGTCGTGGCGCGCTCGCGCGCGGGCGTGCATGCCATGTGTGCGTGCATGCGCGCGCGCGCGCGACGTGTGTGTGTGTGTGTGTGTGTGTGTTGTGTGGTGTGTGTGTGGTGTAGCGAGCGCGCGCGCGCGCGCCCGCGCGATGTTGGTGCGTGGGTGTGCGTGCATGTGTGACACATGTAATGATCACATCATTAGTCACTCACTGCCAAAATTCTTCAGCGGCGGAAACCAGTTTCATTTCCTTGTGCCTTGTTTTAATGTGCCGAAATTTGGCGTTGACCGGAAGTGACGTTGAATCATTCAACATGGTGGACACTGCTGTTCAAAGAAAAGAAAATATGTTTAAAAAAAAAGGTTCCATCCGCTACATAAGAACACAATCTGACACTACACAAGATAAATATCCTCTGACCTTACAGACTCAAATGTGCCCGCATATAGGCACAAACTTGTTGTACACGCGCACGCGCACGCACGCGCGTGCGCGAGCGCGCGCGCACACACCACACACACACACACACGCCCGCACGCACGCACGCACGCACGCACGCACACACGCACACACACACACACACACACACACCACACACATATATATATATATATATATATACTATATGTATATGTCTATATATTATATATATATATATAATATATATATATATAGATTATATATATCCCATAATATATAGTGTGTGTGTTGTGTGTGTTGTAACATATACTGCACAGAGAGAGAGAGAGGGAAGGACGAGAGAGAGAGAGGATAGAGAGAATGGAGCGAGAGAGATGAGAGAGAGAGAAGTGGTGGACGAGAGGATTATTAAGCCTGGCCAAGCTTTTAGGCCTGCTCAGTGTGAATGGTTTATACTGGCTATGAATTAATAAACTTTCTCTTTCATTTGCCTCCATCTCTCCCACCCACCCTCCCCCCTCCCCGCGAACCACCCATGCACAATATATACAACAACACCATTAATAATGAAAGACATATATAGCTTTTTTCTGTCTGTCTGTTTGTTCTGTCTGTCTGTCTTTCTGTCTTAGTCCTCTCTCTCTCTCTCTTTCTCTCTCTCTCTCTCTCGCTCACACACACACAACACACACACACACACCACACACACACCACACACACACACACACACATGAAGCGACAGACACGCCTAAGAACCAAAAAAACGAAAGCCACAATGTTCCTTTCCGCCCATGCGATGAGAGACGATATACTCTTCACAACACTGAGAACTAAAGCATAATCAATTTGCATAATTTTCACAAAAAACGGAAATAATCATTTATGTGCTTTTCATTCCCGAGCGTTTATACCCATAAAGAGGTATCACCAAAACAACTTGAACATTAAGTGACGCGTAACAATGGCAGGAAAATACACTGACCATCCTGAGTCCTTAATCATCTGCCGAACGTGTACAGATCAAATAGTTGCAGCAAGCATCGAGGGGTTGTGGGGATGAACATTTGGGGCGTGGGGGGGGGGGGTGGGGGGGGTGTGATGTTTACTTCCCTTTCATACCAGGTGCTGCCTGCTATAGATTTTCAGAACTACCAACGTTCAAAGTTTTAAGTCCAGCCAAAGCATCTACTGACCCCCTTCTCCTCCAACGTCCATCCCCACCCCACCCACACCCACCCTCCCCCCCATTAACCCCGCGTTTTCTTCCTC